>JANAVB010029815.1:18741766-18779266 GCA_029216955.1 Iris pallida | reverse complement strand
GCAGTTGGGTGCCTGTTGTTGTGGACATCGTGGAGAACAATTCAGCACTGTGCTCTCATACTCCATCTTTGCCGGGCATCTCTCCCTCATCATATCAACTTTCCTCCTGACGATAGGCTCTAAGGTCTTCTTCATTAATTATGCATCCACCTTGCCCTTTTCGTATGTGGTTTGCCTCAAGGAGTTGTAGTGTGTCCAGTCGTAGGAGATAAAGTTGAATGTGAGCAGCGTATAATGTTTGATGGATATATGAAAGTGTGGGATGAATAACAACTCTATGTCATCCTTTAAACCCATGATGAAGTCTTCTACATCTGTTTGAAAGTGTCAAGGGTGCCAACTTTTGCTTCTGGTTCAATGGCACATTCAACGATGTTCTGTTTTCCAAAAACAAAACACAATATCATGAGTAATTTTTTATATCATTTTTTATCGATGTACACATGAATATGGATTTTTCTGTTTGAATTCTTACCAATGTGTGGGACATCAAGAATGCAGATCACTTATGTTGCACGTCCTTTGAACTTGACTGGGCATACCTTATTGTATAGCCTTGAATTTCTTTCAGCTTCCTTATTATTAGGTTGAGTATGCCAGCCTCTATGTCTTTATAGTTGAGTATGTCTTGCATGTCTATTGTCGACAGCTGGATTGCAACTTCATTTTTACCCTCTTTCGGCAAACTCAAGTATACAATATCACTGCACATAAATTTAGTTTAAATTAAATTAATAGAGATTCTCATGACATAATTGAGAAAAAAGTCTAGAAAAAAAAGAAAAAAAAGGGTCATTCGCCGTCCAACAGACACGGAGAATGATAATTCGCCGTCCAACTAACACGGAGAATGGTAATTTGCCGTCCAACTGACACGGAGAATGGTTGTTCTCCGTTATGAATTGGACGGAGATTGGTCGAGTTCAGAATACATACTTTGGACTCAACTTTCTGGGGATTACGATGTCGATGAAATGCTTCTTCAGCTCTTCATCAGCTTCCATCCAAAGTACGAGTTCATCGCATTCCCTTAGTATGACACCCTTCCTCTTTAGTTCAGCCATTTTGGTGTCTTCTCCGAATTTTGGAGCGGCATTCATCTTTCACTTTTTATTAGTCTCTCTAACTGTAATCTTTTCCAAGGGAGTAACATCTTCATCGGCTAATGCCGCTGATGGTTTTCTGGACCTCTTTTCCTCCTATCCTCCTCTTCTATTGGCTTCTTTTGGAGCAGCAAGTTTAGTAGCTGATTGAGTCTCCTCATGCTGCAATGCTACAACAATGGCTTCGAGATCAGCAATTTTGCATCCTTTTCAATGGCTTCAATATTCAACGATTCAACTTTATTTTGAAGCTCCCTTTTCTCATTAACGAGCCTTTTATTTGTTTCTCTGAGCTTCTCAGTTATTTACACTACAATAAAACAAACAACAATAAAATATATGATGTGAATCTAACACGGAAAATGACCATTCTCCGTGACCTTAATACGGAGAATGGCCATTCTCCTTCCATCCAAACAAGGAGAATGGCCATTCTCCTGCATTCTAAAACTTGGGATGTCCATTCTCCGTCTTATTAACACGGAGAATGGCCATTCTCCTTCTATTTAACACAGAATGTCCATTCTTCGTGATATTACCATGGAGAATGGCCATTCTTCGTGGTAATGAAACGGAGAATGGACATTCTCCATTATTATAACACGGAGATTACATATCAGAACTTCAAAAAAGAGAAAATTTTACCTTGTGCCTGTAGCTCTTTAACCTTTTCGCTAAGCTTTCCATTCTCGACAAGAATCTCAGATTTTTCTCTTCGCAAGGAGTCCAATTCCTGTGCCAACATCTCCATCAAGGTGTTCCTTTGAATTTGTTGGGCTCCTTATTCCTCTAGATCTTTAAGCTTCTTATGGAGATTCTCGTTCTCAGCAAGAATCTCAGATTTCTCTCTTCGTAAGGAGTCTAATTTATGTGCCAACATCTCCATCGAGGTGTTCCTTTGAATTCGTTGGACTCCTTGCTCCTCTAGCTCTTTAAGATTCTTATGGAGATTCTCGTTCTCAGCAAAAATCTCATATTTCTCTCTTCGTAATGAGTCCAATTCCTGCGCCAATATCTCCATCGAGGTGTTCCTTTGAATCTGTTGGGCTCCTTCTTCCTCTAGCGCTTTAAGCTTCTTATGGAGATTCTTGTTCTCAATAAGAATCTCAGATTTCTCTCTTCGCAACCCCTCTAATTCATGCATCGAGCCCTCCATCACAACGTTGACTGGACGTTGTTGGGCTTCTTGTGCCTCTAGCTCTCTAAGCTTTTTATTGAGTTTTCATTCTCAGCAAGAACCTGAGAATGCTGTCTTCTCAACTCCTCCAATTCCTACACCGACCCCTCCATCATGGTGTTCATTCCAAGTTGTTGGGGTCTCTCTTATTCAGCATCCTTATCCCCACCAGTTTGGTGGTGTCCCTCTCTCTCAAATGCATCTTCTTCTCATATTTCTACGTCCTCTTCTAGGTGGCCATCCACTTTTCCGACAGCTATAACCAAATCTTTCATTATCTGTTTCGATCTAAATTTAATGTGATATTCACGTTTAAGGAAGACCGAGATTTCGTATCCATTCCATGTGTAAAATCTCGGGTATTCACGTATTGGTGCGAACTTTCGTTCCACAAGCGTACTATGTTCTGTTAACCAACAGAGGAAGTATATTGTGCAACATTCCATTTTGGAGTATGTATCGGAGTAATCCCCCCCTTATTTTTTACTTGTAGTCCTCTTGATGCTCTCCATGACATACTCCAAGATTAACCTTGGCCAGCATATTCTGTTGATAACTTCTATGTTGTCTACCAAGACCAAGAATCTGTACGACAAATTTGAACCGTCGAACTTTATGAAGAATACTGTTTGGCACAAGTGGAAGATTATTAGCTTGGCTAAATCATCTGGATTAACAGTGTTATCTCCGCTACGAAGCCGTTGTAACAATTCAAAGAACTTCTCCCTTACTTCTTTATTCGTAACTTCTGAGTGTTTGCCCTTAGAATTATCCAGCAACCATGTGAAGTGATCTCTACACAGGCTCAACGATGCTGGTGGTGTGGGCTGCTGTTGTTTTTCTATTATCAATCTTCTGTAATTAGCATCATCCTTACTATCATCCTTCAGCGGTAGACCGAAAATGGCTGCCATATCGTCCACACTCGGCACTATTTTAACAGTAGTGCTCAATTGAAAGTATCTGATACCAGATTTGTCTTCTACATAAGTTCCTTTCAAATTCTCAAGACCTTCTGAAACCTTGGCCAATTCTTGAGTACGAACTTTGTTTTTGTAGAATACCTCGACAAAATTATAGAAACCGGTATTCTTCAAAGAATCGATAACTGGCTCGGGCAAACGGCCGCCATCTTCTTTGATATTATCTATAAGAGTTTGCATCGTCTTGAAAGAAGAACGAAAAACTCTTGAATCTTTATTTCTGACAGTTTTTTCCCTATAAAAAAGACAAAAAATTAGGTTTCTGTCAACCGTTCTCCGTCAATCTAACACGGAGAATGGCCATTCCCCATGACTTTAACACGGATAATGGTCATTCTCCGTGATATTTGCACAGGAGAATGAACATTCTTCATGATATTTGCACGAAGAATGACCATTCTCCTACGTTTTAATACGAGATGGCCATTCTCCGTGATATTTGGATGGAGAATGACCATTCTCATACATTTTAACACGGAGATGGCCATTATCCGTGGTTTTAACATAGAAAATGGCAGTTCCCCTTCATTTTAACACGGGAATGGCCATTCTCTGTCAAGTTAACATGGAGAATAGAATTAATCCTTCAATCTAACAAGGAGAATGGTCATTCTCTGTGATATTATCACGGAGAATGGTTCATTCTCCGTCAATATAAACTTGTAGAATGGCCATTCCCCATGACTTTAACACGGATAATGGTCATTCTCCGTGATATTTTCACGGAGAATGAATATTTTTGTGATATTTGCATGGAGAATAAACATTCTCCTATATTTTAACACTTATAGTTATACCTTCTTTTTGCCCTCCTTCTTGATTACTAGCCTCTGGCTCATGTGCAACCTTTTTAAATCTCTTCACAACAGCTCTCTCTTCTTTCATATCTATATCTTCTCCCTTTTCTCTAACTGGGGTTCCATTTGAAGCTGATATTTATGACATGGTGTGAAGATTGCGAATGAAGAGTCACTGACGAGTTTTTGAAATAGGGTTTGAAGATTTTGGAGGATGAAAACTAGATACGAAAAGGTGCAGCGTATGGAAGAAGAGGAAGAATAGAAACTTTATGGTTTTGAAGAGTAGGTTTCGTGAGTGTTTTAAAAAAATTAGAAGGGCAATAAGGTCATGCCGCACCCTTTTATATATTTTTAGCTAATTCTGGGCACGCGATAAAATGTTATTTTGCGGTGGGTTTTTCATAAAACTTTTGCAGTTTTTGGGCATTTTATAAATTTTCTCTTGTCAATAGCTTGAGAATTTTTCTCGATACATAGGGTCAGAGGCATAAATCACTTTAGCACGAAGAGAGGGTATACCCATATGGTCAGAGGCACAGATTAGAAAATTTTAGGATTATATGGCAGCAAGATTATGAAACAAATGAACATTTTGATATCATTTTTATCCCATATTTTAAGAACATTATAACTCAACAAAACAAATGAACATAATACATTAGATAAAAGAAGAAAAAAAATTATCGTCTTCCATATTCAATCATTTCAGTTTGGACTCCATTCTGCTTAATTATATTATATACGCAACTTGGATAGTACTTCATTGTGCTCTGAAGTTGCAATCCATTTAGCAGCTTTGCGTCTTTCCATTCCCGCATCAAACTGCATATAACAAACATAACATCAAAAATATTGCTGTAAAAGTGTAAGTTTTTGACGACATATTTTCAGACTTACATTGAGAGAATGGTAGTCCAGTCTACATCGATCTTTCATGAATACAATTACAAAAATCCCATAATCAAGTAAATTGCCTTGGCGGGGAACATAAGGACGACGTTTTATGGCAAAGGTAGAAAAGCTGAACCTAGCATCTCTCAACTTCAAAATCTCTTATTCGAGAAAGAGATCCAAATTTGAAAGCTACAATTACCAGAATACAATATGTATTAGTATACCGCGGATCTTGTACGCAATTCATAAAAATTGATGAATATGAGCTTACTATTTCTTTTATGACTGATTTGTTTTGAATCAGATCATCTGTAGATGCAAGTGTGTCCCAAATTTCAACAGTCCTTGCTTTAACCATAACTCTTGCATAGTATAGTGTCCAGATAAAAGAATGGGTATGTATATCTGAATCGGGATTAATTAGGTAAAACAAATTAGTAAATTTTCAGAAAATTAGGATTAATATTTTGTCACTCTACTTTTTCAGTATTTTCAAAATCCTAAATTTATTTTCTGGTCAATGGTTAAATTGTTTAATTGATTTTCAAATAATAAGTTTTATAATTATTTTTAGAGGGAATTGAAATAGAGCAGGAATTCAAATTTTAAAATTTTTTTGTAACTAACAATTAGTGGTCCCCACTCTCTTCTAACTGATTTTAAGGGATTCATGCAATATGCGAAAAGGGGAAGGGTTTGTTTGATTTTTTACCAAAGGTGAAGGGGGTTTATGCTTAAATCCCTTTCTCTATATTAGCTCTGTGGAGAGAGAAAGAGATCCCTTATTTATTTCTGAGTTCTTTTCTTCCTTCTCATTCCTTCTTTCCTAAAATCCCTCTTACAAATCCCGTGGTGGATCTGATCTCCGGCGACTGAGCTACAATCGACGACCACCACGTCCAAAGGTTTTCTTCGGCGGTACGTGGCCAGCAGTGGGGACATCCCTGTTTCTTTCTCGACAACAAAGCGTGGGACGGTGACAGCAATCGCTCGTTCCCTCGGCGATCCTTCCTGTCCGGCGACAGCTTATTCCACTGGTGACACGACGTCTCCGACGACCGTTCTTCCTTGTTTTTTGACCAGACCGATCGGAGTTTTGGTGAGTTCCATCGTTTTTTCTCAAATTAACTGAGGGATTGTTTGTTGATCAAATCCCTTCTTCTGTAGCACTGAATTTGTAGTGGCAACTCTCTATCGATCTTGATCTATTCGGTTGGACTCATTATTCGATCATGGACACAATTTCTGGTGAGTTGGATCTGTTTGTTCTTGTTTTTGATTTTTTGATCTAAACTGGTTGATCCCCGACGAGTAGAGATATATTCTTAGAATACTAATTAGTCGATTGATTAATTTCCCTCCCTCTATTTTGTTAAATTTGTGATGAGCAGCTCTTTAGCTTCAGATTGGAATTGGTTTTGATTGAGAAGATAATGGATAGAGAATATTAGTTGAGGTATTCTTGATTCTGGATTTCCTGTATTCCTTGTATTTACTTTTCAGTATTCATGTTCTTATTTCTCGTACTTTATTCCTGTATCTATTTCCATATCATGATGTTCATATTCATTTCCTTGGATATACTTAGCTCCGCTCCTGACTAGGATATGTTGTAGGTGCAATGGAGGCTATATGTGACACTTATTACGGGCAGGAGCCTGGAGGTACCTATGAGCTAGCTGGTGTTGCTCTGGACTTAGAGGCTGAGGAAGCCTAGTAACTTTCCTTGTAGTTTCATTTAGACATTGTGTTAGGGATTTCAGTTTACATTTCATTTGCTGGAAAATGTAATAACTCTTAGACATGTACTTAGATTCTGGGATTCGATATTATAGATGCTGTGGTTTATATTCATTCTTATTTAGACTTGTAGTTTTCCTAGAGATTGGTACAGCTTACTTCATCGTATCTAACGATGAAGGCTGGGAGTGTCCGACTCGTGTCCGATTATTCGGGAGCGGGTCGTGGCATATTTAAACATAAATACATTAATACCTCATTACAAATGCTTAAAGATACCATGTAATCCTGAAAATATTTGTACTTCTTCCATATTTCATGAAGCTGTTTGTCAGATGGAGGTAACCTTGCTTTCTACATACACATAAATTAATACATTACGAAGGACAAACAAACGAGAAAATTGTTAATGCATAATCATTGAAGAATAAAATGCTCACTCACTGTTATCCTTATTGGTAAAAACCATACATTAGCTTTAATGGAGGTTCTTTTCCGTTCCTCCACGGTAAGAAGAGAAGAGATAAGGGTTACAATCTGAATATCTCATTAAAAATGTTAGCGATGGAATCGAAGCAAACATAGATGGCATCAAAGAAGAAATATACTATCTATACACACGCCATCTTTAATTCTCGTTAAAGGAGCTAAGGACTTCATCTCATCCCGAGACACATAGATTTTGTTGCAAGATGATATTATTTCACTAAGAAAAGAAACGAATAAATTAGGAGAAAAAAACTGTTGGAATTAAATCAAAACTCATATTACTTACTCGTCAGGTCTATCATCTGCAAAAATATAGTCGTAATAACTCGAAGAACCACTAGTACACTTGCTAGGCGTCAAGGTTGAAGTTTTTGTTAAACTTTTCAAAGGTGTGACCGGATCTAAATTTCCATGCATTCTTTTTGAAAAACTACTAAAGTCGGTTTCTTCTGTAGGACACAATACGAGAATTCGGTCCATTGCTTTATCATGATTCTATAGCAGCACGTCCTCCTCATTAGAAGATTCAACAGAAACCTCCTCCATATTATTAAATACTCCAGATGAAGATGCCTTCTTCAAAGCTGGAGATTATTCCATCTTATCCAAACGTCGAGATATATTCATTTGTTCAATTTCGATTGAACCAAGCTTAGAATTAATCAAAATAAGTTGAGCTAAAATCATCGACAGTTGTTCTTCAAACCTGCGCATCATACGCGGATTGAAGGTTTCATTTGGAGCTGGCAACCAATCTTCTACGTCTTCTACATGTCCCACTATACGAGTAGACATCTTTTCCCAGTACTACAAAATGAAATAAGAAAACTATTCTATGTATTTCAGAATAAATAATAGTTGAAACAAGAAAACTATTGTATATATAACAAGAGAAAAGTACAAAAAGTGAGGAAGATGGAAAGACAAATAAATTTTGAGACTAGCAAAGAATCTACTAGCCGTTTGAAGGGTTATCATAAAAAAATTTTAGGAGGGCTCGAGGAAATTTCTACTAGCCATTTGAAAAGTACAAAGGTTATCATGATTAACAATTTAAGGAAATCTATAAGAGGTTTAATTTCGCTGGTACTCCTCGTTGTTCGAGGAGGGCTCGACGAAGTCCGTCGCGAACCGGAACTTCTTCTTCTTTCCTTCTTCATCTCAGTTTCTCCTTCCACCACCACTATGGCCAGTAGCTTTATAACCAAAAATATTAAATTGTTAGATGAAACAAAAAATAAATTACGGAAAGATTACTAAATTAAAATCAAACAGAACACATATTCATAGAAAATATGAGATTACGGAAAGATTACTAAATCAAAATCAAACAGAACACATATTCATAGAAAATATGAGATTAAAGATCAAAATGTTACAGAAGCAACACCACAATTTTACAACAATTAAGCAGACTCTGCTAAGCAATAACTAAAATTACAGATTGTGTCCTCCTTGGATTTAATTTACACAAAGAACAGATTTGAGAGAATGAGCTTTTATCGGCTTCCTACCACTCTTCTTCCTCTAAATTTTTTCCTTACTATTATCCACATTGGCTACAGAAACTTCGTCCATGTCGTCGTCGGTGTCATCATCTAGATCACCAGCAGCGGTGGCGTCGTCGTCTATATCGCCTACAGACCTGGACACACTGTGTCCTTCCTTTCCGGCCGACACATAATTATTGTTATATATACGTAGTTGCACAAAATATTAAATTACATGGACGAAAGAGAAGGTAAGTATGAGTTAATTTAGGGTGTTCATTGAAAAAATTGCATTGAAGAATGACCTGCTATAGTAAGTTAACAAGAGGTCAAAAGTCAAAAATAGCATTAAATGATGTCTCCTGCATTATTTAATCTGAATTTAATCTGAACCGTTGGATGAGCATCCAACGGTTCAGATTTGGGATGTATCGATACATCCCAAAAGGGTGGATGTATTGTAGAATTTTCTTATATATATATATATATATATATAAAATATATATATGTATATATATATTCTAAATAGGAAATATTTTTCCTAAATGATTTCCTTCTTCCATTAAATCATTTCTGATCATGACAAATCCAATATTTCCTAATATTTTTGCGAATTACGAATTTTTTTATGTCAACCCTAGCTAATTTGACTATTCCGGACTCAATCGATTGATCCGCCCTATAATCTGAGATCATCTTGCGTAGTTTTGACATTTGAGACTATTTTGTGCCAACAAGATTATACTGAGCATATCGATTCCAATTAAACAGAGACAACTACTTGTTTATACTTTCATGTGCAATTACTTTATATTGTAGTATTTCATCTATGCATGTTATTTTTTGTATCTTGACTTTTTACACATATGAGAGCAGTTGACTAATGTTCCAATTTTCTTATCGTTATCATGACCATGTTTACATCATTGTGAGGTATGGATATTAGGGAGGTACAATTACAAGGCTCGTGAAAAATTCTGATTGTATTGTTGGCAACTCTTTCGTTTACGGGGACGGGCCTTTATATCCTCATCGTTCACGCAAATCTTCCACATGTAGGAACGTTGTACTTCTCATGACACGTGTACTATTATTGTGTATATGATTTCCTTCATCTTTTCATGCTTGCTATTTTCTTTATCAGTTTCTTATATTGTATGATTTTTTAACCATATTGTACATATTTTCTTCCGATTGTTCTCCATGTTTATTATTGTATTACATTATATTATACTTGTATTATAATGGCTAAACTTGTACTTGTTCCATTCCAAACTAGATTCGTTGACAATTTTACATGACTTGCTATTTTGTACGATGGACCCTATTTTCCATAAAAAGTGTTGGAATAACTTTTGTATTAACAAACGAAACGAGTAAAATGAAAGTTGATCCTTAACAGGATCTTCCTAAGTACAATATTTTTTTAATCTGGAAAGTTGTGACAATGGTGAGTGTAGCTTTCTTTACTCCGTTGACGATTCGACGACGATCCGACGATGATCGAGAGAACTGCAAGTCTTCTTGTTTGATTTGCAAAAAAGACAACAATTCGGCTCTAAAGTGTGGGTAAAATGTACTGTGTGTGAATTGAAGGAATGATCGTTCTATTTATAGCTGATTAGTGGAATAATTCGCTGCTGTGCGTAGTTTGTGGGGCGTAGGGACATTGCGCGCATAGAGGTCGGACTGATCAGTTGTAACTGTGTCACTGAGCTGCGTAGGAGTCGACATGTGGCAATTGTGAATATTTACCTGTTGTTGAGATTTTGGGTGGTTGACACCCGTTCGTGACTAGAATCGAGTTAAATAACGCGTGGCGCGTGTGTATCGCCCCAAGATCTCGGTCTATTAAGATAAAGGAACTTTCTACGCAATGTATAGGCGTATGGGACTTCTTTGTTTGAAGAATCGGTACGGGCACGTAGAGGTGGCCTACACCCACATTTTGCTTTGGTGGTAATTTACTGGCGTAAGCATCCGCGTGGCTCTGTACTCAGTCATAGAAGGCTTTTCACCACCATTAGGCTGATATCAGCTGTCAGTGAGGCATCTCCTTGATTCCTATGTTGTCATCCTCAAAGAGTGTTTTACACTTTATTCGAAGCGTTTTGTCTTGGAACTCGAACTTTGTATTTAATGCACCTTGGTTGAAGGAAAAGTTTTGAAGTGACCGTATTAAGGGGCGTAGCTACATCAAGGGCGTAGCTTCATTAGCGTAGCCTCCTTGGTGTAGCCTTGTTGGCGTAGCCTTATTGGCGTAACCTTGTTGGCGTAGCCTTTTCTGCGTAGCCTTCTGGCTCATCACATTTGGTCAAGTTTTTAAAGCACAACCGCTTCATGTGGCGTAGGGCTCGATATGTTGATTAAACCAATTCCCGAAGTAGCATGCTCATTGCCATTAATAGCAAATTCATCACCTTAAAGGCAAGTTCATTGTCATTAATACATGATTCATTACGTTGATCTTGGGGTTTTTGGTTTCTGCTATGTAGCGTAGGCGTAGGGCTATGCTGTTGTCTATAAATAGAAGCCTTTTTGAGGAGTCTTTGCTCATTTTCTCTTGTCACTCCTCCTTCAAGTCTGACCCCGACTTAGTTTTGGGTGGCAGTGAGCCTTGTCTTTGGCACATGAGTCAGCTGTTGGTTGTGGATCTCCTCGTTCAAAAAAGTAAAGTTCGTAATAAAGAATTCCTTCAGAGTTTTGAGATGCATCTGAGTGCTTGGTATGAGAGTTCGAACCTAAACAACCTCTTGGAGGTCTTCGAGGTCCAGATTACATGCGAAGTTTGGGGTCGCCGTGCCCCAACTTTCGTTATGCTAGAAGAGCCACAGGCTGGTGGATGCGCCTGTGCGTTGACGAGGAAGTGATCTTTCGTTGACCAGGAAGTGATTTGCTCTGATGAGGAAGAGATGTGTCTATGCTGAAATATTAGAGTGATGCACCTACTCGTAGAGTTTTTAGGCATGGTTGTAGTAGACTTTCAATGTAATGAAAAGCCACATAATAGATTTTCATATGAATAAAAAATCCTATTTTCATGTGCCTCTATCTACTGTCTCTATTGACTTTCTTTTATGTCTTCGACGGATACTGCTTTGTGGTGTGTATGTTTTGGCCTCTTTGGGGCGCATAAGACTTTTGGCCTCTGTGCATAAGTATTTCTGGCCTCTGTGTGGTGCATGAAATTCTGTGCTTCTACAGGGCCCCCTTTAAAGTTTTCAAAACTTGGGCAAGTCTTTGAATCACTTCGAATAGGAAGCATGGACGGTAAAAGTCCTCTTGAGCATATGAAGCTTTCCAAACTTCGTGTTGTTTTGGCATAGGGAGTCTTTTACACTTTGGGCGTAGGATGTGCTTTTAGCTCCTTTGGCACACGACGATTGGATGTTCCAGACAGGCTGTCACATTATTCTTCGAGACGAGGGAATTCAATTCTTTTGGCTTTATCCGAAGCGATGGCAGTTTGCTTTGAATTCTATCAGGGCACGCGTTAAGAGGTAGCCTATAAATAGATTTGAGAAAGAGAGAGAAAGCTTTTACTTGCTCTCTCGTTTTGAAGAACTCTCTGTCATTTTTTTCTTCGACTTCTTTTTTGATAAGGCGCCCAAGTCTTCCATCGTTGCTGCTGTGAAGGAAAAGAGGAAGGCCCCATCTGAAGCAGCAACGTCGGAGCCGCTTGTCATCGACTTGGATCGCTCTGACGTTCGAAAGCCCGTCAAGAGTAAGTTGTTGCCATTGGTCTTTCATGTTTGTCAATAAGTCGGTTCTCGGGTGGATGGCCCGTCCATCAAGTTGTCACGTGCTGCCTTGTATTGCCGTAGCATATGTAATTAGCTGAATAGCTAGTTCATGTGATATACGCCTAGGCTTCGACGCGCATGGACCATGTCCTACGCGTTGTCCCCATCCCTTACTGAAGAGCTGGCTTGACCGTAAGGTCATGTCAAAGTTGTGCATTGAGGCAACCCCACGCTGTACTGCTTGCTTGACCAAAGGTCATGTCAAAGTTGTGCGCTGGGGCGTTCCTACACCGCACTGCTTGCTTGGCCGTAAGATCATGTCAAAGTTGTGCCTGGGGCATAGAGGTTTTTCATGCGCCAACGCGCTCCATTTAGTGCGTTGGGCTTATGTTGAGTCTGGCGCAGGGTTCTTCATGCGCTGGCCTGCGCTTAAGGAACTTTATGTCTTTTTGGTTCAATTTTCAGGGTGTAGTTTAACATCTATTCCTCTTTCGTATAGTATCATTGATGACACCGATAGGCGAATTTTTCTATGGAGGGGTAGGCTCGAACTTCGAGGATGATATTGTGCCCCCACAAAAATGGCTATCTCTACAGGACAGGCTCGGCAGAGGATGGATATGATTGATTACCAGCCCCGCGACTTTCTCAAACAAATACTAGTCTCTAGGAAGCTTCTACCTACGGATGGTGTAAACGGCTTTTTCTTAAAGCCACAGTTTTTTTGGACCAACTCTTTTGCGAAGTGGTTGAAGTTCTGAAGTTAAGGGACGACCATTTTTTTAAGCTCATGGCCTTAAGATGTACCTTCCTGGGGTTGACCGCCACCTATCGCTTTTCCTTTTCAGATTTTTCGTAAAGCCAAGGATAATGGACTGGAAGCTGACTCCCAGTCAAGCTAGGATGGTGTCAGGACGATTCAAGGTAAAGTCTTCCTCACGACAAAAGGACATGTTCGAGGCGATACGGGGAGGACCTTCTTTCTCTCTGTGGGTATTGCACCCAGGAAAGATAGCTAATGATGTAGACCAGGAATCTCTGGCCTTCAAAGCTGTAAACTTCGTGACTCGAATGCTAGAGGCCGGTCGTTTATACCCTACGGGGATTTTTCATACCCCATGCTGGACTTACAGTAACTGAGAGTGGTATGACCTGACATTATGGGTCTTGACCGAGTAAGAGGTTCTTTTAAAGAAACACAACTTATATTACGCCATCTGAGCTACCCGGTATGGGATTGAGGTGAACCAATCACTATTTCTGGCATTAATCGAGATGTACAACTAGTACACAGGCACCATTTTCCATATGTTAGGGAAATGGGGTTAGCCCTCCAAGAGATGCATGCCATCTCGAAATTGCCTTGGGGATCTGAACCATATGAAGAATATGCTCCTACAAATGAGAAGCTTCTTAAGTTGGAGAAGAAGGATTCTACCATGGTAGCCGTTTATCGGGAGTTACTGTGCCAGCATATGATATACCAGTGTTTCGATAGCCAACGGTCCATATCTCATATGCATGCTTGGAAACATCATATCTTTTTCCAGGGACCGGCACTGCCGAAGCAATATGCTTTTGGCATCTGATCCGTCTCCACTCCTGATGTTGTTGAAGCGGAGATGGCAAAGAGAAACATCCTGAATTTGATGAATTCAAGCACGCAACTTCCTCTATCTACAACTTTTTTTATAATAACGCTTAACAGCTGTCCTCAAAGGCGCTGCTGGCTACGTATATAATGATATAGCTACGCGATTACGTGGTTCCTGGTGGTTCAGGTTTGCTCGAGCGTCTAAGTCCAAATTTAATATTTCTAGCGATTCGACTTGTCTTTGGTCACAATATGGCACTTCTTCCTGCAATGGTGTGCAACATACAGTGGGGCTTGCGAACGTTTATAGACAAGACAATAAATTATGATGGCAAGGATGAGTTTCCTCGTGTAGAACTTCCCTTCCATTATCTGATGGGATGGCTCGTGTTGTACTATCCCCCTCTAATGGACCAAGGTACTAAAGCATATGTTCGTCCAGAAGATGCTCTTCTTCGCCATTATTGGAAGCAACCTTGTCAGTCACTGAGGTTCCGGTTTACCGAAAGGTGCTGGCATACGAGGATAGGTACAAGATTTTTAAGATCTCTCCCTCTTACGTAGAATGTAATGAAGGGGATGAGTTGGTAGATAGCGGTACCCGCTTCTTCAATCTTTCTGAAGAGGCTTTCCGTTGGCTACAATGGATACGGCCATCTCACATGTTGCTTCGAAATCGCAACGAGACATTTTTGGATCCATACCTGCCGAGCTGGTTTGCTCGTCAATTTGGTTACAACCAATTGCTGCAAACCAATGCCAGTACGTCGCTCAGATTCAAAGGGACACTCCTTGATGGTATCCGGGCCTGGCAATACTACAATGCTGGTTGTATCAATGCTCGATTCGTAATTCCTTCACGGAGACTGCAGATGTACATATTGTATTCTGCCGTGAAGTTTTACTGTTCGACAAATACCTATCCTCCAGATTATGACCGGGAACAGAGCCTTCTTTTAGGGACCCGTTATGAGCCCACGGAGGAGGTCCTTGCTACGTCACGGTCGTATCTGCTTCATAGTGCTAATTTGATTATGGAGTTAGCGTCATATGCCTACCCGGACCCAGCAGGTGGTTCTAGCCAGAAGCGGCCGGCCCTTGCTTAGACAGGTCAGTCGCCTTCGAGGAAAAGAACAAGGAAGACGACGGCAGCTAGATAGCGGGCCGCTTCGAAAAAGGGAGAATCCTCCTCTGCTGCGAGTTCCCCGGTAAGTCAATTTCTATTTCAGCTTGAAAGAAAGGAAAAATACCAATTATGTTGACTTTGATTTTCTACCATTTTATAAACATCAGGAGGAGATCTAGGGGTAAGTAGAGGGCGCCCAGTCCTCCGTCCTCGTATAGCCATGGGGAGGATTTACCACCCGCGGATCTTTCGATCATTGATAAAGACAATCCCTTCGTGGACGTAGAGGCTATAGCAGATGATGAGTCCGCGTTCGACTAGTCGACCGGGATGATCTTAAACCTGAAGTAGAGCTGTCACTAGAAGTTGCTTCATTCAGGTCCTTCTGGTGAGTGAATTTTATCTTTTCGATAGAGTGATTTCCCATGATACTGAATCTTCTGACTCTGTAGGTTTACAAGTCGGGTCCTTGTTACCCATGGAAGTGCCCAAAGTCGGGGTCGAGATTGCCCCTTCTTTTTCTCTGGTTTCAAAGGAAACGCCAGGTCCCTCTGGGAAAAGATTTCAGAAGAAATGACCATGATTGGGTCGATTGTGGTGGGCAGCGATGCCGCCGTGGACGTTCAAGAAGACGAGGAGTAGGATAGTGACGAGCCTGTTTCTCTGGATATCATCGAAGTAGAGGGGATGCTGCTCCCGAGCCTCATGCCCCTGGTGCAGGAGAAGATGACGGTTGCATCCTTTCATCTTCTATCGAAGGTGGGACTTCTGAAGGGGCAGAGCTGGAGGACATCCCTCACACCAGTCATGCATTGGTTCCTCCTACTGGCACCTTGAGAATAATCTTAAATGTTGTTGGCTCAGAAAAGGACCCTACTTCGAATGGACAACCCAAATTGCCTCCTGTTGTCAACGAACCATCTTCTAAGGAGGGTGACACCATGGTGGATGATCCTTCTGCCGTAAGATTGCCCTTGGCTCCTACGAAGCACCCGGATAGCTCATCCTTGGTTGGTACTAGCTCTGGGGCATTCATCCCTCCGAAGGACTGTTACGATCGTCTCCCAGATAACCGACTACGAGTTCGTAGCCAAGCCCAGCCTACGTTGCGGAATCGACGGTTGAACGCTGGCTATAAACTCACATGTGATAGAAATCTAGAACTAATATGGCAATCTATATCTCATCCACAGAAGTAAAAAAGATACAACTAAGTTCAAATGAGTATCAATGAACTGAATAATACAGAATAATATAAAACTGAAGTTTCAAGTGTCAATAATTAAAGTCACATCTGGTGGAAATAAATCCACTACCACTAGATGAAAAATAAGATAAAGACAAAAAATAAAATAACTAAGTCCAAGCTATGCTAAGCATTAATAACATCGTCAGCTGCAGTGGTACCATGGTCCGACTCATACACATGCTTGTCTGCACCTGGATCAACCTCGGCAAAACCTGGAGAGATCACCAGGTCCTCAAGGGACTAGCAAGATACATAAAACATGCCCATCTAACAGTATAACATGCATAAAGAAAATAACAGAAATTGGATACTGTACTTCTAACCAAAGTACATGAGAATGCAACATCAAGGACAATGAAGGTGACGATGGGTTAGCAAGAGAAAGGCAGGAAAGATGGGGAGGTTCATCTTTTATATATATAAGAGATAGAAAAGAGTTGGTTAGCTAAAAAATTTTTAACCCTCTTTGATTTATATATGTACAGGAGGCTTATCATACGAAAAGTTTGGATAGGATTAAATAAAGACTATGCTCCTCACATCTATCATATACATATATTTAATATATACAATATAAGAATACTAAATTCTTAATTTGTTCTCTTGTATCTATAGGAGCATATAACCTTTTATTGGCTATTCCACAGAGAAAGAAAAATTAAATATGGTTCAATCTAATTGAATATTTTTTAGAATAATTTTAGTAGACATTTTTACGAAAACTACATTTTTATCCATATTTACATTATATATTTACTTGCCTAAGCCTAGCTATAATAAAATTCTAGGAAAATTTAGAATTTAGGACAGGGGTTTACATCCTACCCACCTTAGAAGAATTTTGTCCTCAAATTAAGGTCGGATGAGCGACAAGAAACATCGTTCTAAATAGAAATTTTTAAGCGAAGGGTACTAACGATAATACGAATAATAATTCAAGATATTCTAAAAAGCAATGATGATGAAATTAAGGCAATGAAAGTGAAATAAACACGAGTTTTAAGTATACCAAAGAAAATGATTATCTGGTCGAGGATAGCTATAATTGTTTAATGCTCAAATAATAATGAAGCATGGACAAACCATCGAGCTGGAGGAGGGCCTTCAATATCTCGATTCCTTCATACGTTTCCTTAGCCACAATAATCTTCTAGATAATCTAAGTATATAGCTACTGATTCTAGGTAGGTATCTAACAAGCATAACTAATAATTTTATCACCATGTTCATATGTAACTGCTTATACGAATTTACATTCTCACCTGAATATTTTTGCTAATCAGTGCGTTGCGGCACGTCGTTTTGGGCAATCTCGGGCCTTGTGTTGGTTGGATCCACAAACTAAACATCTTCCAAACTTGAGGTAGCAATCTTTAACAATATGGCCTACCTTGCCACAAAAGTGACAAGTAATATTATTTTGATGATGGTATGGAGCTGCTCTCGGTTGTTATTGTATGGGGTATCTCTCCGGTCCTCTGTAACACCCCTGAATTTTTGAATTTTTTGAATTTTTATTTATTTTGACTTAAATATGATTTTTGGAATTTTATAAATATTTTATTAATTAGTTATTATTATAAATGACCTTAGCCACGGTTAAGTTTTGGAGTGCAAGATGACTAGGGATTGTGGCACGGATAGTGTGGTCGTGTGCTTTGACTAGTGTTTTAGCCATGGTAGAGAAGATCGAGCCATATGTGTAATCTAACTAGAAAAATCAGTCAAAGTTGCGACTTAACCCCCACAGACGATTTATTTATTTATTAATTAGATTAGTGACTTTTAGGAGACCGGTTATACCAATTTAGTCCGAACTGGACCCGAACCAAGCCCAAGCCCATGTAGTCGGGTAGTGCATCTAAGGACGTCCATGTATATATATATATATATATATATATATATATATATAAATATATATATTTCCTTATATATATATATATATATATATGAGGAAATATATATATATATATATATTTCCTTATATATATATATATATATATATATAAGGTCGTTATCCTCGCTCCCCCCGGCTTCCGGCAGCTTTGGAGTGCCTCCCGCCTCCGCACGCCCTGCCCCGCCAGACTTCGCTCTGGCGGACGCGCCCCCCCCCCCCCCGTGGGCGTCGGTGGCTGCGCCGCGACCCTCCCCGCAGTGGCCCTCGGCGCTCATCTCCTCCGTCCCAGCGTCCTCGCCGGCGTCGGTCGACGGTCCCGTGGCGTGTTCCCCCCCCCGCCCCCTCGCCGTGGCCTTCGCCGAGCTCCTCCCCCGCCCTGACGTACTCCTCGGCGTCTGCGGCGCTAACGGCCTCGTCGTCCTCCCACCGTTACGCGCTACGGAGTTACTCCTAGCCGTGGCGCTCCCCCGCCCCTCCCCCCCCTCTCTTGGCCCCTCTCGCTGGCCCACCGCCGGTGGCTTTTCTGCGACCGCCGATGGTAGTCAGACAGCCTGCTCGCCCGGTCAGGTTCTTCCCTCCGGGCCTCCTCCTCCTCCGGTCCGTCCTCCCCCTCCCTCCCTTGGCGGTGGTGCCAGTCCTCCACCGCGTAGGGTCGGCTGTCCTCTCCCTCCCCCCGGAGGTCGAGCCTTCTTCCCCCCTCCGTTTTCCCCCCTGGACCTTCGCCGGAGCAGGCCGTTCGTCGGTGCTTCTTCCCGCCTTCTCCCATCCCCTCCTCCGAGATCTGCCGCTCGGCCCCTCGCCGGAGCCACGCGCCCGGCCGCCTCGCCCGGCGGTGTTGCTCCGGGCTGCGTGCTGGGCGGTCCTGGAGCCACGTGCCTGCCTCAGGCAGTCCCCCGCTCGGGCCACGCGCCCTCGAGCCGCACGCGTTTCCCCCCTCGGTTAGCGTGCAGGGGGGACGGGTCTCGCGTGCGACCGCCCTCGGGACATGGGCGTTCGAATTTTGAATTTCCTTTTCAAAATTCGATATTTTCCTTTCCAAAAAAAAAAAAACATGTTTCACACTTTCTGGCAGTGTGCACCCCCTAGGGCCGAGCGCCCACACCCGCTCATTTTTAATATTTTGTTGACCCATTTCAAATTTCGAAATTTTTCGAAAT
The DNA here is from genome assembly GCA_029216955.1 of Iris pallida. NCBI lineage: Eukaryota > Viridiplantae > Streptophyta > Magnoliopsida > Asparagales > Iridaceae > Iris > Iris pallida. The sequence goes on along the minus strand of JANAVB010029815.1, from coordinate 18,759,824 downwards.
TTAGAATTTTACCTTTATGTATTTTCGACTTTGCCTTCTAGGGGTTTTGTGTTTGGACCCTGGCACCTGTAATGCTCGTTATGAGCCACCTTTAATTTTTCAATAAAATGTTGTTTGGTTAAATATATATATATATATATATATATATATATATATATATATATATATATATATATAAAATATATATATATATATATATATATATATATATATATATATATATATATATATATATATATATATATATTCTTTTATTCAAAAATTCATAGTTTATTTTAATTGTCAAATGATTATTCTTAAATCATTGTTATATATTATACATGTTATTTCAATTTTTTATTGATATTTATTTTACAAATTGTGGCAATAATTGCCAAGAATATTTTTTTATCCTTAGAATTTATAGGATTATAGGTACGTATAGAAATGTATATATTGCTATTATATATATATATATATATATAGATATATATATATATATATATATATATATATATATATATATATATATATATATATTAAAATATATATATTTATATATATATATGTATATATATTTTAATATATATATATATATATATATATATCTATATATATATATAGATATATATATATATATATATATTTTCATATATATATATATATATATATATATATATATATATATATATATATAATATATATATATATATATATATATATATATATATATATATATGAAAATATATATATATATATATATATATATAGATATATATATATAAAATATATATATTTATATATAAAATATATATATTTATATATAAATATATAGATTTTATATATATATATATATATATATATATATATATATATATATATATAGATATATATATATATATATATATATATATATATTTTTCATATATATTTATATATATATATTATATATATATATATATATATATATATATATATATATATTAAAATATATATATTTCTATATATATATATATATATATATATATATATATATATATATATATTTTCATATATATATATATATATATAAAACAGATGGAAAGAAAAAAAACAATTTATCGCGAGATTTACAAAATCTCGCGATATGACCAAATAAGAATTGGTCGACTGTGCTTAGGAGTATGGGATGATTTCTAATTGAGAAATCTATCAAATCTTGATCGGTTTCATCTAAATCATCTTCTATGGATTCTTGGATCGGTTCTCCTCCAGATTTCCTTAAATCGCATTCAAAATTGGATTTAAATCAAGTAAAAATCTGGATTGAAATAAAGGAAGAAAAAAACTATATATATACAAACCCATCTGAACCAACCTTCTTCCCACCGCAAAAAAATCCCTTCCTCACGACCTAATCTCTCGAATCAGAAGGACCCTGACCCTTTGGCGAACCATCCCTACCACCTGTGCACCTCCTTCATAAGTCTGCGCTGCCGTGGAACGTCGGAAAGTCGTCGGCCAAAGCATTGCAAGGGCGGACAGAAACAGAGCAGTGTCTGTCGAAGCAGCGAGGTACCTCTCTTTCGAACCCTATTTCTCGAAGCCTACTCGATCGTTTCCCGAACCATAAAATCCTATGCATAACCCACATGACCCTCTACATTTCCTTTCAATCAGTTTTTATTTAATTGGAATTATTTGCTGGAAAATCTCTCTCAAAATCTCGAGAAATCCATAAAAATTGAGTTATGTTTTCTAGTTTTAAGTCCCTGTTGGGAAGGCAGATTGCTGCCAATTCACAAAGAATTTCGAAATTCCATTTTAATAGTTTTAAAGATAACATAACTAGGATCAAGACCCTATTATTAGTTTAATTACTAATTAATTATACAGTAGGATAAAGTCGTGTGAAAATCAGGAAAAACAAGGTCAAACAGTTTAGAATTTTCAGAAATTCTCCCTGATACAACGTGCGTCCCGCCAAACCGAGCGACATGGTCATGAACCGAAAGCATCGAAAGGTGCGTATCGACTTTGCCAACGTGTGGGATTTGACGGAATTTAAATTAGTTGCGTGTGCGTGACGAATTTGATGTGTATCCGTCAAAATTCACTATATCGGCCTTTTTACAAATTCTCCAATTACTTTGTGCACGTTCATCAAATCGAGATAAAACTTGCACCAACAGGACCGTATCATTTTTCTGGTCTTGTATGCCAAGTTTGGTCCGATTCTGAGACAGTTGACCGGATCGCTGTTTTGTGGGCCCAACGATCCCACTCAACGGACGAATTTGGGAACGGTCTACCAGAATCCAACTTTGGACATATGGTTGGATTTATCTCGTCAAACTGGACCCATAGACATGTAGGTGTTAACTTTAGAGACCATAGGCTCTGGCATATTTTTTTGTGCAAAACGGGTCCAATAGCGGACACCATTTTGGCCTAAAATTATCGTTTTGCCCCTGTGTCCAGAATTGGACTTATGGGTAGGATATCTTTTCTATTTTGCTTATTCTAGGAATGTTGACAATGTCTGTTTCAGCATCCGAGGACAGTTGTAGGAGTTTAGCTTTCGCGAACATTTGATCTGACAGGTTATTTAGACGTGGTTGAGTCTACACTAGGCAAGTACACATTGCCAAACATTATAGTATTTGCTTGCTCTTTCATATTGCTATTCCTTTGTGTCTTACTTGGTCACACATTGCTCCTGCATCTCATGATCATTTTCTAGTTTTACGTGTACGTAGTTTTTACTCATTTTCCATATTACTTTTCTGTCTTTATTATCTTGTTCATGTCTAGTGATAGTATAGCTATGCCTGTAGCAAGTTTTCCTGACCTGTAGTTGACTTGGACATGACTAGATAGACTTGGCTTCCTAGTACCTTAGGAGAGCACATTTTATTAGCCGTGGCTATACCTCTATTGTTAGTGCCTCCCCGGGCTACGATAGAGAACCTATTATAGGACTGTTAGTGCCTCCCCGGGCTACGATATTTAGCCATGATTAATATTATATTCTTATGACATGTCACCATCCATAGAGTTTCTTTACGTGTTATTCTTTCCTCGATTGGTTATTCCTATATTTTTTGTATGAGGTTTACTGTACAGTAGGCATGTATATTATGTGTCTTGCTAGTCCTCTGAGGACCTGGTGATCTCTCCAGGCTTAGTTAGAGACGAGGACTACCCAGAGGTATACGGTTCTGGAGTCGAGGCATGTGAGATACCTTCGCAGGAGGACGAGATAGTGGTTGAAGACTTCTCTTGAGACATGTCTCTTTTAGACTTGATACTTTATTTTCATTTTTCAGTGGACATGTAGTTGACTATTTATTTCTTTATACTGTGGTTTCGGGATGTCTTATCCGTACTATTATTATTTCTATTTCATGTTGGACAGATCTTTCTCTTTAGTATTTGTCACGACCCGCACCCAGTGTAGGGGCACGAAAAGTGGATACGTCCAGCCTTCGCCGCAGTGTCGGCAGTAGAACGCTGTCCTAGGTCACATACATCTAACAATTATAAGGTACCTATACAATGTATACGCTCCGAATGGAGGACAATATAAAAATGTACAACTCAATCACAGCTAAGGTGGAAAATACGATAAGATAGATAGATATGAAAGTCACCAAATGAAATACAATAAGAGAAGAAGTCTAAGAGTCTAAGATAGCATCTCCACAACATCCAGAATAACAAAATCTCCAAATAAGTACATAATGTATCCAAAATAAGACAAAATGAAGTAAGATAACTAGTCTAGCTAACTAGGCTAGACTACTGGGGTAATGTCCTCTGCAAGGGCTGGGTCCTCCTGGGAGTCCAGCTCACAAGTGTCATCTAGGCCTGCTCCATAGTATGTAGAACAGAACTCCTCAATGTCATCTATAATATTTCAACAGGTCCAGTCAGGACAGGAACGAGCATAATACATCTCACACAGTTTATAATATGACAGGAAATGTAAATATGCTATAGAGTAAGATACATGAAAAGCTGGAGAATATATATAAAGTAAAAGAGATGACTGTAAAGAAATATCTACTATAAGTAAGAAGCTAACAGTGGCTAGTGATGTAGAGTACAAGATAGACATGTTAACGGCTTGAATTTGTACATGATTATTCTAAGAGTATGCACATGATTACACTACTTTAGAATTGTTCACATGACCATTTATACTCTCCCGTACCCCAATCAATACACAAGGATCCAGACAAGTTATGTTATTGTACATGATTTTACACGAGGGCCCATAAATGGGTGCACATGAAGTATACATGAGGGGCTCTGTGAACATGAGAGTACATGAATCACAAGAGTGCACATGAATAGTAAAAGCACCGGAGTACATAATGAAAGTAAAACGTACATGACATGACGTAACTCGATGCTCCCGAGGGAGATAACATCTCATGAAGGGATCCATATTGTACCAATCCATGTTAACAATGTGACAGCATCAAGTAAAGTAATCTAGAGCATAAATATAAATCCTATCAAGTATGAAACGGTCAGAGAATGTACTCGCCTGGTATCCTGAGTATCCGATGAGTATATATGTCCAGACAGAGTAGATAAGTCCTATTTAGAGGAACACAGGTCACAACTTGTCCAGAATGGTTATATTAAACTTTATAATGAATTCTATATGAATTCTAGGTCATTCTAGACTAAAGTCAACTCTTGGTCAAGTCTACTCAACTGTACTAGTCAAACTAGGTCAACTAGGCCAATCCTAGTCCAATCAAGTCTCACTAAGCCTAACCAACCCTAGGCTAGCACTCAAACACAATCAAAACCCTAACACGTTATCACACATAAATACAAACTATGTATATTCATTCTTATACAATATATACATAGATATTCATATAGGCTAGTGCCTAATACACAAACAAGGCACAATCATGATATACATATATGTAAGTAGGGGGTGAGTGTGTATGTCAATATTGTGGTGGGTAGTGATATGGGGGGGTGTATAGATAAGGGTGCGTGTGTATTCATGGTGAGTGACATGTGTGTGTGAGTGTCAACTGTGTGTGTGTGTTCAGTTGGGAGGGTGACAAGATGTGTGTGTGTGCGCATCACTGCACAATGTGACAGGAGAGGTGTGTGTGAGATGAGAGTGATAGTGAGGGGGTGTGTGTGTTCTCAGGTTTCAGTCAAATAGTAGTAATATGTGTGTGTGTGTGTGTGTGTGTGTGTGTGTGTGTATGTCATGTACATTAGTGTATAGTGTTCCCAGGTTACACATAGGTTGACAGTGAAGTTCTCTTGTTTTATTGTGTACAGTAGCGAGAGTGCTCTAAATCTTAGAAAATATTGTCATGTTATTCTCATTCAAATCAACACACATATATATGCATAACCCCATGTTATTATCCCCTATTCAGTTCAGTTATCAGTGAATAACAGTTCTTCGAAAATCAACCCAATTGCAAAATGAAAACCAAACATACCAACCTAAACATGAATCATTATATACCAGTTATGATAACATATCTGAAATTAACATTGAATCACAATTTCGAATCACAAAACTCAGTATCGGCTATTACCCGATCTCATTTCAGCCCAACATCAAGAAACCCAAATTCAAAATGAAATTCAAATAAACATTAAATCAGTGTGTGCACAGGTGTTAGGAACATGTGTCCGTGTGTTAGAGAGGGTTTCATGTCCACCCAAGTAGACACGAAGTGTCCAGAATGATTTAGGCATGTACAGACACTTACAGCACATCACAGTATCGTACGGCAGGGGCACGAGTTCGTGCACACGACACATGACACGTGACACCTCATGCTCGTATCCACATGTTCGCCATAGATAGGGCTAGAGAGTTGATACCCTAATTTGGGTTTAAAATGTGTCTATGTGTGACACGACACACGTATCAGTCGAAGGGAACTGACTGAAACATGTCAGTGTAAAACACGTGCGCGCGTGAGAATGTGTCCGATACGACACGTGGCCACACATGGCTTGGGGGTGACCTGTCAGTCATTGCCCCGACCTACCATCCAAGTGTCAGGCCACCACGTGGCGTGTCGTGTCCAGACAGAGTGTCGAGTAGCAGGATATCCGAGCGGGGCTCTGTGTTGCGTGTCCAGTCCAGTTTTGGACACAGTAAGGACACAAAAATCAACTCAGTCGTGTATAAAATCAATGACCACATTAAGCTCTATAAATCAGTTCGAACAGAATTCAAAACTAGCAATAAAATCTATCTTGGGTATTTGATCAAACACCTAGAAGCCTACACTGATACGTGTCCGATACGGACGCCAAATCGACACAAATTTCTACCAAATTTTTTCTACAGCTAGGGGATACCTAGATGGATTCATCTATGGAATAAAATCAGGATTTTAGGGTGATTTGTAGGGATTACCTATAGGTATCCATTCTCCAAGAAAAAGTCCCAAATAGTGAAGTCTTATTCCTCAAGCTATGTCCCAATGAGCTCTCCTCCTTGCAAGCTAGCCCCCTTCTTCTTCTACTCCAGATTTGGATTCAAATGCAAAAGATTGGGATTAATTTGGTGGAGGAATGATGAAAGGGGAAGAAATTAGGGTTTCCAAAAGGAAAATTTCTAAAAGAGACAAGTGGTTATGAGGAGACATTATATAGGCTGAAATTAGATTTAATATGGGTTGTAGTGGCCGGCCATGTAGGAATAGGGTTAGGGTTTCATGTAAATGGGCTTGAGCCAAGTTCATAAACTAGCTAGCTCAACCCCTTAGCTATAAGTCAAAAATACATAACTCTCCCAATCCTCTCATGAACCCTAGCCACACTCAAGTCAACTAAGACTAACTTAAGTCACATTAGGGCCCACACCATGCTAACTAAGTCACTAAAGTCAAAATCAAATTCTAGGCTAGTCTCTAAAGTCACAACTAGCAAAAGTCAAAATTTACAACACCAATACAATAATTAATAACATAATTCACAAAAATTAAAATGACCAAAATACCCTCAAGACTAAAATGTGGTAGTGACAAATCTACCCTCCTTAAAAGAATTTCGTCCTCGAAATTGAAAGTCAAAACTGAACTAATGAGAAGGATAGACAATCATACCTCAAGGTCCAAAAGATATGGGTATCGCTCGCGCATCTCATCCTCCCGCTCCCAGGTAGACTCTCCTAGAGAATGATGCCTCCATATGATGCAAACCAAGGCTATCACCTGGTTTCTCAGAACCTTCTCTTGTCGATCCAGAATCTCCATATTCTGCTATGGATAGCTAAGATTAGGTCCCACCTCAATCTCTGAGTGATCGAGTATATGGCTAGGATCAGTCGTATACCGTCTCAGCTATCATACGTGGAATACGTTATGGACTCCCACTAGTGCAAGTGGCAAGTCTAGCCTGTAAGCCCCGTCACTGACTCTCCCGCTAATCATGAAAGGTCCGATGAAGCGCGGGCTTAGCTTCCCACCTCCACCAAAACATATCGTACCACGTATCAGAGATATCCTCAAGAAAACCAGATCTCCAACCTAATCTCAAACAAGGTCTCAATTACTAATATATTCAAACATGATCAACAAAATCACAAACAAAATAACTCATAATTCTAATTCTATCCCTAAACTGTACCTCAAACTCCAAAGGTCTGCGGTGGCTATCGGTCCAGTGCCGATGTCTGCATCTACAACCATCTCAGCTACATCTACCTCAAACTCTAATGAGCTTCACCTTCTCGGCTGCATCTACAACCATCTCATGTTCCAATAAAGCTCGCTCTCCAATATTATCCCAAGGCAAGGGTGTACGACATCTGCGCCCGTACAGTGCCTCGAATGGTAACATCTCAATGCTGGCCTAGAAATTGTTGTTGTATACAAACTCCACTTAGTGTAGGTGATCCTCCCAGTATCCTCCAAAATCTAAAACATAAGTCCGCAGCATGTCCTCGAGTGTCTGAATAGTCCTCGCTGACTATCCGTCCGTCTGAGGGTGGTACGCAGTACTAAACTTGAGCTGAGTGCCCAAACTAGTCGGCAGACTCTGCCGAAAATGCAAAGTAAAGCGACTATCCGATCCGAGACAATGCTCACCGAAACTCCATGAATCTTGATAATCTGCCGCATATACATCTCTGCTAGCCTCTCAGTAGATGTACCAACTTTAAATGACAAAAAGTGGACCGATTTGGTCAACCTGTCTACGATGACCCAAATCGCGTCTTTTCCTCCTGGTGTAGTGGCAATCCAGAAACAAAGTCCATTGTGATGTGCTTCCACTTCCACTCTGGAATGGGAAATGGATGCAACAAACCTCCTAGCCTCTGGCTCTCCGCCTTGACCTATTGACAGACCAAACATCTGGCTACGAAGCAAGCTACCTTTCGCTTCATTCTATACCATCAGACGTGCTCCCTCAGATCCCTATACATCTTGTTGGCACCTGAATGCATAGAGTACTGAGATCGGTGGGCCTCCTGCATGACCTGTTTTCGGAGCTCTCCACTGGGCACACACTGTCTGGAACCGAGCTCAATGCGCCATCCTCTGTAAGAGTAAACTCATCCTCCACCAGCTACTCGAACCAGCTCTCGGATAACCGCAGAGCAACAGCTTCGAACTGTATCAACTTGATCCTCTCCATCATGTTTGACTAAATCTGAAGGCCCCACATCTGTATCTGAACTCCTCGCACAACCACCTCGATCCCCAGGCTCTCCAAATCTGCTAGCAAGTGACGATCAATAGTCAAACACATAACTGTCGGATACCTACTCAAGGCATCGACAATCACGTTGGCCTTCCCTGGGTGATACTACAGTGAAATGTCGAAGTCATTCATCAACTCCAACCACATATGCTGCCTCATGTTAAGCTCCTTCTGTGTAAACACATACTTCTGCTCTTGATATGTAAAGATCTCCATCCGCTTTCCGTATAAGTAGTGTTTCCATAACTTCAAAGCAAAAATAACTGCTGCCAACTCCAAGTCGTGGGTAAGGTAGTTCTTCTCATTGGGACGTAACTGTCTGGATGCATAGGCAATCACCTTCCCATGCTGCTGTAAGACACAACCCAAACCCTTCCCTGAGTCATCATTGTAGATAGTGAACCCTTCTGATATGATGGCAATGTCAGAATCGAAGCTGTCGTCAGTCACTTCTTCAAATCATCAAAAGCGACCTGACACTCCTCTGACCAGACAAACTCTGCATCCTTCCGGGTCAGCCTACTCAATGGATCTGCAACCCGGGAGAAATCTCGCACAAACCTCCTATAATAGCCTGCCAATCCCAAGAAGCTCCTGATCTCTGCTACTGAACTCGGTGCTGTCCATGCCTCAAGGTCGTAATTTTCTTCGGGTCAACTGAGATCCCATCTCCAGTCACCATAAGACCAAGAAGTCAACTCTGTACAGAAAGAACTCATACTTCGAGAGCTTGCCATAAAGCTCCTCCTCCTGAGAGTCTCCAGAACTACTCTTAAGTGCTCCTCATGCTCCTCTCCTCCTCAGTCTTCGAGTACACTAGGATATCATCGATGAACACCACCACGAACTTGTCCAAGTACTGGTGGAATACCTTGTTCATCTGGTTCATGAATACCGTCGAGAAATATTAGTCCAACAAACATCACCATGAACCCAAACTTGCCATACCGCTTCCTGAATGCAGTCTTCGTGATATCCTCCTTTTTTACCTTCACCTGATGGTAACCTGACCTCAGATCAATCATAGAAAATACCTTCGCCCCACTCAGCTGATCGAAGAGATCGTCGATCCTCGGCAACGGGTATTTGTTCTTAATCGTAAGGTTGTTGAGTGCCCTGTTGTCGTACACATCCTGGCCGACCCATCCTTCTTCGGTAAAAGAGTACCGGTGCACCCTATTATGAATAACTCGATCGATATGAAGCCCTTGTCCTGCAGCTCATCCACCTGCTTCTTCACTCTACTATCTTGCGGTTATTCACCTATGGACGTTGTTGAGATATCGGTTCTGCACCGGGCACTAAGTCTATAGAGAACTCCACGTCTATGTCCGGTGGTAGTCCCCTGGCAAATCCTCTGAAAAGACGTCCATGAACTCCGCTATCAAAGGGTATGGTGTTGGCCCATTGGTCATGGTCAAACCAGATTTTAATAATGATCAAACTCTGTCTCGATATAAATACAAGTCAATTCAGATGTTTATCTACGACGTTTTGGACACTGCTCAATAATAGATATCAACGATGTTCAAGACTGAAGCCGTTTGCCATTCCAAATGTATTTCTGTCAAAGCAATATAATTTTTCATTTTATTGAGTCTAGGAATACATTGTACACCGAGTCGTACTGGCAAATAGGCTATCCGAAATTGTTTTTCAAAACTGACTCTCTTTAAAATGACCTATATTTTTGAAAAATATCCTTTTTACAAAAAACTTCTGAAGGACTTTTCAAAAATCCAAAATTGATTTTTCTCAAAATAAACTGGCAGAACCCTAGCGGAACTCGCCCGAGTTCGGCCAGAGTTCGGCCAAGTTGAACGTTAGTGAACGTTTGATTTGAAATGGTCATCCTTCAGTTGCGCGTTTGTTACAAAGAGTTCTGTCCGAATTCTGCCCGAATTATGTCAGAGTTCTGTCTTTGGAAAAACTATAATTAGAGAAGCATTTCGATCATTTCAAATCACCAATTCACTTTCAATCTTTCTCTTCTTAAGCTTACATTCTTCCAAAGAGTTCTAAAAAGCTTTCATTTTCAAATCCCAAGCCAGTTACAATCCTCTAGTCGATTTGCCAGTGCGGTGTGGTCTAGAAGTTTGAAGAGCGATTGTAATCAGGCTTGATAGAAGATTCAACTTTTCACAATTGAAGTTGGTCGAGTTCTTCTTATCAAAGCTCGCGTCTGTAGAAGTTGTAAGAACTTCGTATGAAAACTTGCAAAATTTTTCAATAGTGGATTCACTGGAAGCTAGAGTTCTTCCGACTGGACTAGTCCTCACAAGAGGAAAACCAGTATAATCTTGGTGTTTGCATTTGCCTTCTGATCACTTTTAATTTCTGTCATTTACTTTGTGATTATTTTATATCTGTGATCTAACTGCTAACAAGATTTTTAATTAGCAATATTTCGCTGCCTACTCTATTCATCCTCCCTCTAGAGTATTCTGCTTTACGATTTCGTTCCTACAATTGGTATCAGAGCAGGCTCTCCATCTAGAGGTATTATATTCTGATCCCAATTGTTCCTACAATTGGTATCAGCGCAGGTTATACAGGTAAAGCAAGGTAAAATTGTAGTTATATTTAATTTATATAGATCATAGCATTACACATGGCAACTGTGAAATTCAGAAGTGAAGGCCAAGCCACAAACAGACCTCCACTGTTTGACGGCAACAAACTACACATATTGAAAAAACGTATGAGTTTCTTTCTGAAATCTCTTGATTTTGACTTATGGTCTGTAGTTATTGATGGCTATAAAAAGCCACCTCGTATTAATCTTGATGGTGTTTTAGTTGAAAAACTCCATGACAAATATACAGAGGAAGAAAGAAAAAGGCCGTCTTGACGCACGTGCTATTAACGCTTTATTTTGTGCTTTAGACAGAACTGAATTAACAGGGTTTTCTACTTGCACAACATCAAACGAAGTGTAAAAACTTCTTGAAGTAACCCACGAAGGAACAACACAAGTGAAGGAGTCAAAGATCAGCAGACTTACTCAGGAGTACGAGGCGTTCAAAATGAAGCCAAGTGAATCAGTCACTCAGATGTTTACAAGATTCTTGGATATTGTAAATCCTCTGTCTTCACTAGGCAAGGATTACCGTAACCATGAGAAGATTCACAAACTTCTTCGAGCCCTTACAAAGAACTGGATTCCTAAGGCTACTGCAATCATTAAGGAAACGACCTCTCAACAATGTCTCTAGAAACACTCATGGGTATGCTGCTCACTCACGAGTTAGAACTTCAAGACTTTGAAGATGCTACACTAAAGGAGAAGTCAGAGAAGAGATCCTCTCAAGGCTCAACATAGAAGAACCATCGAAGATGATTCTGATGACAACGACTCCGACTCTGAAGATCAAGCTCTTCTGGTAAGAAATTCAAGAAGTTCATGAGATTCAACAGGAGAACAAAAAGCAACAACAACAACAACGAGGAAAATCCTATTTGCTACGGATGCAAGAAGAAAGGACACATGATGAAAGACTGTCCTACAGCATCATCATCAAAGAAAAATAGCAAATATGACAAAGGCTACCTGAAGAAATCTACATCAAGGAAGTACGCCAACACAAGCATATGGCATGAAAGTGAAGCTAGCGACTCAGAAGATGAACAATCAGATGCTGCTGCAAATGTATGCTTGATGGCTTATGATCAGGTAATTACTAATCCTCTATTTGATCCGTATGATGATTTCACCCTTTGAGCAACTAGGAGAGGCTTTCAGTATACTGCTGGATGATTACAGGAAACTGCATAGTAATATGAAACCTCTAAGAAGGTACTCAAGAGTACAAAGGTGAAATAGGAAGACTTACCGACCTACTAGATCATGTTAGAGATAATGACTCTTCAATGAGTCTGGTGAGCTTTCTTCTATTAAATTATTGTTACACAAGACTGTTAAGCTATCCGAAGAAAAAGACCAAACTATTATCCAGTTAAGGAAGACCCATCGGAGAGAGAAAGAGTCTCTAGTGTGCACAGGTCAGATTAGAATCACTTACATCTGACAATACTAAATTGTATGACACTTCCAAAAGTTGAAAATTAGTTTAGAAAAACGGCCTAAAGTTGCTGCTTCCTATTCTAATACGTGTCATTACCGAATCATCGAAACACGCCTAACACTGTCAGACCAAACCATACCAAGACTAGCCCAAGAAGACTATAGGCATGCATTCTTCTATACTAGAAATCAAAACCTACCAATCATGCACCTCACACTACTTTCAACACACATGCTAAATGTCATTATTGTGGCCTCATTGGTCACACATCTTCTGCATGTAGAATCAGAAAGTAGTAGATTTAAATTTATGCATGGATACCGAAAACTAACCAGTCAGGACCCTACAAGAAATGGGTACCAAAGTTTCATCTGTAAATTATTTTGTAGGTGGGACACCCTTTACATGCTAGGAGCAAATGGATCATCGACAGCGGTTGCTCACGGCACATGACCGGTGACGTTTTATTATTCGCAACACTGTCGAAGAGGAAAAAGAAGAATATGTCTCCTTCGGTAATAATCTAAGAGGGTACATAATCGGTATCGGTGACATTGGTAAGGCTCCCTATCCAGATTATTAAGATATTTGTCTTGTTAACGAGTTAAAATATAATCTGCTCAGCATAAGCCATTTAGCTGATCACGGTTATGGTATTAACTTCGTAAAAGAAATGTATATAATTGATAGTTCAACTGGTAGTACTATATTGAAGGTATTAGGGAAGACAATATATATTATTCTATTTGTTGGAAGATGCTAACACAGCAGATAGTGTGATGGCCAAAAGCGTTGAGAGTCAACTATGGCATATGAGACTCGGTTATGCAAACGTGGAAACAATTTAAGATTATCTACGAAGAAGTTGGTACGCGGCTTACCGGATATTTCTTTCAAGAAGGATACAGTATATAGTGAATGTGAAAAGAACAAAGCTACCAAATCCGCATTCAAGTCCAAGAACGCTGTAAGTACCACTAGACCTTTACAATTGTTGCATATGGACTTATTTTGACCCAGCAGAATTGCTAGTCTAGGTGGTAAGTTATATGCATTTGTCATTATAGATGATTTCTCTAGATATACATGGGTTTATTTTCTTGCACGCAAGAACGATGTATTATCAAAATTGTCACCTTTTGCAAGAAAGTACAGAATGAAAAAGGGTTCATGATTACTCGCATTCGTAGTGATCATGGTGGCAAATTTGAGAATGCAGAATTCAAGCAATTTTTGTGACACATACGGTTATCTGCATGAATTTTGTCCTAGACTCCGCAAAAAATGGAGTTATGGAATGTAAGAACAGAACTCTATCTGAAATGGCTAGAGTTATGTTAAACCAGTTTAGTCTACCTAGATACTTATGGGCTGAAGCTGTAAATACAGCATGCTATATTCTTAATAGGGTTCTAATTCGACCTATATCGAAGAAGACCCCCTATGAACTATGGTTTGATATAACACAAAATGTTTCTTATTTCAAAATCTTTGGTTGTAAATGTTTTATTCTTAATACTAAAGATAGTTGAGTAAATTTGATAAAAAGGCCGATGAAGGTATATTTTTAGTTATGCAGCAAAGAGCAAAGGATATAGAGTCTTCAAACAAAGAACCATGATCATTGAAGAATCTATCAATGTCAAGTTTGATGAGCTAAATCAACACTTAGACGATGATAACATGAAGACATAATCGTACCAAGTACAGCTACTGCAAACCCTTCACCAAGAAGAACCATCATCACATCAGGCAGCAGATGAACCTCCAAGCAAAGAAGTCGGAACTAGCAATATTGAGACTACACCAAAAGAAATGAGATTCTGGCTAATCATCCAAGGCCTTGGTAATTGAGATTACCAAGGGTGTAAGTACTCGTTCCTCAAATAAAGATATAGCTTCTTGTGTTGCTTTGTCTCGCATTTGAACCCAAAAATATTGATGAAGCATGTAGTGATAATTTTTGGTTAGATGCTATGAAAGAGGAATTAAACCAATTCGAACGGAATCAGTTTTGGAAACTTGTTTCCAAGCCCATTGATCATCCGGTCATTGGCATCCGATGGGTATTCCGAAATAAACTGACGAGAATGGTTTAGTGACTAGTAATAAGGCTCAACTCGTAGCTCAAGGATACAATCAAGAAGAGGGTATCGACTACGATGAGACTTATGCCCCAGTTGCAAGATTAGAATCCATTCGCATGTTATGTGCATTTGCATGTTTTCATAATTTTAAGTTATTTCAAATGGATGTCATAAGTGCATTTTTAAATAGTTTTATAAAATAAGAGGTTTATGTAGCTCAACCACCTGGTTTTATGATTTTAAATTTCCTGAATATGTTTTCAAGTTGAAGAAAGTTATACAGTTTAAAACAAGCCCCTCGTGTGGTACGATCGTCTAAGCTCTTTTCTACTTGATAACGGTTTTTCAAAGGGAAAGGTTGATACTACTTTGTTTATAAAATCTTTGAATACAATATTTTTTGATTCAAGTCTAGTAGATGTATATTTGGATCTACTGATAAATCTCTTTGTCAAGAATTTTTAAAGTGTATGGAGAAGAGTTTGAGATGAGCATGATGGGAGAGCTAAAATTCTTTCTCGGACTGCAAATCAAACAAACCAACAATGGGACGTTCATAAATCAAGCTAAGTACACAAAGGATCTATTAAAGAAGTTCGACATGGAAGCAGCAAGCCACTTAGCACTCCAATGGAGACTTTCAACCAAACTGATATTGAACAAGGCAAACCTGTCGACATACGTAAGTATCGAGGTATGATCGTAGCTTACTGTATTTAACGGCTAGTCGACCAGACATTATGTTTAGTTTTCTTATGTGCACATTTCAAGCTAATCCTAAGGAATCACATCTGTGCGCAGTTAAGCGTATCTTCTGATACCTTAAAGGCATTTTCTGTCGGCTTTGGTATCCCAAAACCACGTCATTTGACCTAATCGGTTATTCTGATGCTGTTTTGCCGGATGCAAAGTAGATAGAAAAAGCACAAGCGCACATGTCATTTCCTAGGAAAGCTCTAGTCTCTTGGTTTAGTAAAAGCAAAATTATGTGATCAACAACCGAGGTGAGTATATCGCCACAGACGTTATGTGCACAAATTTTGTGGATGAAACAAACTTTAGAAGATTATGGATTGCATTTTACACACATACCCATTCTCTGCGACAACACTTGTTCTATTAATTTGACTAAGAATCCAGTATGTCACTCTCGTACTAAACATATCGAGATTTGACATCACTTCTTAGAGATCATCAACAAATGGAGATATAGAACTTGTATACATAGACACTCAGAATCAGTTAGCTGACATACTCACAACCTCTAACGGAAGATCGTTTCAATTATTTACATCGAGAAAGGTATTTTAGATGTCAATAATATTAATTAATTTTTTTTATTAATTAATTTTTCGAACTCAAACTGTTTTCGAGACAAGCTTAAAAAGAGTCTGTCTGTACCACGACTACGATCGAAGTGAAGCGGTACTTAAGAGTTCCCCGGTGAACCTCTGTTAGCTGGATAGTACTCCTACAGCTAATCTGAGATAGATGCAGAGTAAAGAATATTAATTTATAAAATAATATTATATTATTTTGAGATTTAAAATTACTAAACTCTGAATTAACATTTGAAACGAATCAGTGAAAAAGATGTGCCCCATTTTATATATTATAATATAATATCTATATGGGTCGTTTACAATACATCCGCTGGAAATGGATGTATCGATACATCCGAAATCTGGACCGTTGGATGTTGATCCAATGGTTC
Organism: Iris pallida; assembly: GCA_029216955.1. Classification (NCBI taxonomy): domain Eukaryota; kingdom Viridiplantae; phylum Streptophyta; class Magnoliopsida; order Asparagales; family Iridaceae; genus Iris; species Iris pallida. Next base: position 18,743,325 of record JANAVB010029815.1, on the reverse strand, counting down.
GGATTGAATAATAATGTAGAAACGTCATTTAATGCTGATTTAGACTTTGACCTGTCGGTAACTGCTTTAGCAGGTCATTCTTCACTTTAATTTTTTCAATGAACACCCTAAATTACTCATATTTACTCTCTCAAAAGTCCATCCAATTTAATATTTCGTAATTTTTTTTTGGTTACAGGCCGTCGTGGTGGTGGTGTTGGTGGTTGTGGGGAAGAGAAACGGAGATGAAGAAGGAAATAAGAATCGGTCTGGATCGCTTCGAACGTCGTCGAGCCCTCCTAGAACAACGAGGAGTACCATCTGCGCCGAGAAGAATCGTCCGCTTCGCGTCGGACGTCGTCAAAACCTCCTCGAACATGAAGAATACCAGCGGGGCCGCTCTAATTTTTATGTCCACGCCATGAGAAATCTATTTTCATCTAATAATTTTATTTGTTAATAAAGCTACATGTCACGGTGGTGGTGGTGAACTGAGGAACGCTTCTGAGGTCGGGCGGATCATCTGCTCACTTATTTAAAAAAAATCTGTATTGATCGGGCGAAATATTTTTTACTTTTCTAATGATAATTTTTCGAAGAGAATATTTTATTTGGACTGGTGAATGCCATTCTCTTTGCTTTTAACACGGAGGAGGATGGCCATTCTCTTGCTTAACACGGCGAGAGAGAATGGCCATTCTCTTTGCTTTTCACACGGCGAAAATGGACGGAGAATGGCCGTTCTCTTTGCTTTTAACGGCGAATGGACAGTGAATGGCCATCTCTTGCTTTTCACACACGGCAGATGACGACGGAGATGGTGTTCGCTTTTAACACGGAGAATGGCCATTCTCAAGGAGAATGGCCATTCTCCGTTCCTTTAAATGGAGAATGGCCATTCTCCGTTCTTTGAAAACGGAGAACGGACTCTCTGTGCTTTTAACAAAGTATGGTACATTTAGGACTGGAAATGTTCATGTATTCATATTTTTTCACCAAATATTTACAGTATTTTAATATCATTTACCATATACATTCATTAATATTAAATTATTTTTAAGATAATCCGAATATTATTTATCAGGCTTCCACTGTATGGCTGAACAAAATTTCTTGCGAATGTTTGAATATAATTAACCTACTATCAAGAGAATTTTTTTTTGACATTACATTTGCATTACACTGGCATCGATCATATTGATGGAATCGATGTACTGATGGCAATAACAAGGATGAACAGAGGGATTACAATATATTTTTCGCAAAAACAAGGGATGAACAGGCAGGATTACACTTTTGCTTCAGCAATAACAATGGATGAGGCACTGGCATCGAATTCATACTGATGGCATCGATGTAATAATTTTTTACAGAAAGCAAAACATTACAATCAAATAAAGTTCAGTGATCCCAGGAATGATCCGTAATGAGGCCACCTGTAAACCCTAGCAATGCACCCAGGACTCATGAAATCTGTAATGGGCATCTGCAAATCAAGGAATACAGCAAAATCAATATCATCTATGAAGGCCAACTGCCAACCAAATAAACGCTTCAACCAAAATATAATCAAATTAAGT
>JANAVB010029815.1:18573987-18741753 GCA_029216955.1 Iris pallida | reverse complement strand
TGTAATTAGCTGAATAGCTAGTTCATGTGATATACGCCTAGGCTTCGACGCGCATGGACCATGTCCTACGCGTTGTCCCCATCCCTTACTGAAGAGCTGGCTTGACCGTAAGGTCATGTCAAAGTTGTGCATTGAGGCAACCCCACCTGTACTGGCTTGCTTGACCAAAAGGTCATGTCAAAGTTGTGCGCTGGGCGTTCCTACACCGCACTGCTTGCTTGGCCGTAAGATCATGTCAAAGTTGTGCCTGGGGCATAGAGGTTTTCATGCGCCAACGCGCTCCATTTAGTGCGTTGGGCTTATGTTGAGTCTGGCGCAGGGTTCTTCATGCGCTGGCCTGCGCTTAAGGAACTTTATGTCTTTTTGGTTCAATTTTCAGGGTGTAGTTTAACATCTATTCCTCTTTCGTATAGTATCATTGATGACACCGATAGGCGAATTTTTCTATGGAGGGGTAGGCTCGAACTTCGAGGATGATATTGTGCCCCCACAAAAATGGCTATCTCTACAGGACAGGCTCGGCAGAGGATGGATATGATTGATTACCAGCCCCGCGACTTTCTCAAACAAATACTAGTCTCTAGGAAGCTTCTACCTACGGATGGTGTAAACGCTTCTTAAAGCCACAGTTTTTTTGGACCAACTCTTTTGCGAAGTGGTTGAAGTTCTGAAGTTAAGGGACGACCATTTTTTTAAGCTCATGGCCTTAAGATGTACCTTCCTGGGGTTGACCGCCACCTATCGCTTTTCCTTTTCAGATTTTTCGTAAAGCCAAGGATAATGGACTGGAGCTGACTCCCAGTCAGCTAGGATGGTGTCAGGACGATTCAAGGTAAAGTCTTCCTCACGACAAAGGACATTTCGAGGCGATACGGGAGGACCTTCTTCTCTCTGTGGGTATTGCACCCAGGAAGATAGCTAATGATGTAGACCAGAATCTCTGGCCTTCAAGCTTAAACTTCGTGACTCGAATGCTAGAGGCCGGTCGTTTATACCCTACGGGGATTTTTCATACCCCATGCTGGACTTACAGTAACTGAGAGTGGTATGACCTGACTTATGGGTCTTGACCGAGTAAGAGGTTCTTTTAAAGAACACAACTTATATTACGCCATCTGGCTACCCGGTATGGATTGAGGCCAATCACTATTTCTGGCATTAATCGAGATGTACAACTATACACAGGCACCATTTTCCATATGTTAGGGAAATGGGGTTAGCCTCCAAGATGCATGCCATCTCGAAATGCCTTGGGATTGAACCATATGAAGAATACTCCTACAAATGAGAAGCTTTTTAAGTTGGAGAAGAAGGATTCTACCATGGTAGCCGTTTATCGGAGTTACTGTGCCAGCATATGATATACCAGTGTTTCGATAGCCAACGGTCCATATCTCATATGCATGCTTGGAAACATCATATCTTTTTCCAGGACCGGCACTGCCGAAGCAATATGCTTTTGGCATCTGATCCGTCTCCACTCCTGATGTTTTGAAGCGGAGATGGCAAAGAAGAAACATCCTGAATTTGATGAATTCAAGCACGCAACTTCCTCTATCTACAACTTTTTTTATAATAACGCTTAACAACTGTCCTCAAAGGCGTGCTGGCTACGTATATAATGATATGCTACGCGATTACGTGGTTCCTGGTGGTTCAGGTTCGCTCGAGCGTCTAAGTCCAAATTTAATATTTCTAGCGGTTCGACTTGTCTTTGGTCACAATATGGCACTTCTTCCTGTACTGGTGTGCAACATACAGTGGGGCTTGCGAACGTTTATAGACAAGACAATAAATTATGATGGCAAGGATGAGTTTCCTCGTATAGAACTTCCCTTCCATTATCTGATGGGATGGCTCGTGTTGTACTATCCCCTCTATGGACCAAGGTACTAAAGCATCTGTTCGTCCAAGATTTTCTTCTTCGCCATTATTGGAAGCAACCTTTGTCAGTCACTGAGGTTCCGGTTTACGAAAGGTGCTGGCATACGAGGATAGGTACAAGATTTTTAAGATCTCTCCTCTTACGTAGAATGTAATGAAGGGGATGAGTTGGTAGATAGCGGTACCCTTCTTCAATCTTTCTGAAGAGGCTTTCCGTTGGCTACAATGGATACGGCCATCTCACATGTTGCTTCGAAATCGCAACGAGACATTTTTGATCCATACCTGCGAGCCGGTTTGCTCGTCAATTTGTTACAACCAATTGCTGCAACCAACGCCAGTACGTCGCTCGATTCAAAGGGACACTCCTTGATGGTATCCGGGCCTGGCAATACTACAATGCTGGTTGTATCAATGCTCGATTCGTAATTCCTTCACGGAGACTGCAGATGTAATATTTGTATTCTGCCGTGAAGTTTTACTGTTCGACAAATACCTATCCTCCAGATTATGACCGGGAACAGAGCCTTCTTTTAGGGACCCGTTATAGCCCACGGAGGAGGTCCTTGCTACGTCACGGTCGTATCTGCTTCATGTGCTAATTTGATTATGGAGTTAGCGTCAGATGCCTACCCGACCCAGCAGTGTTCTAGCCAGAAGCGGCCGGCCCTTGCTTAGACAGGTCAGTCGCCTCGAGGAAAAGAACAAGGAAGACGACAGCTATAGCGGGCCGCTTCAAAAAGGGAGAATTCTCCTCTGCTGCGATTCCCCGTAAGTCAATTATTTCAGCTTGAAAGAAAGAAAATACCAATTATGTTGACTTTGATTTTCTTCCATTTTATAAACAGCAGAGGAGATCCAGGGGTAAGTAGAGGGCGCCCAGTCCTCCGTCCTCGTACAGCCATGGGAGGATTTACCACCCGCGGATCTTTCGATCATTGATAAGACAATCCCTTCGTGGACGTAGAGGCTATAGCAGATGATGAGTCCGCGTTCGACTATCGACCGGGATGATCTCAACCTGATAGAGCTGTCACTAGAAGTTGCTTCATTCAGGTCCTTCTGGTGAGTGAATTTTATCTTTTTGATAGAGTGATTTCCCATGATACTGAATCTTCTGACTCTGTAGGTTTACAAGTCGGGTCTACGGAAGTGCCCAAGTCGGGGTCGAGATTGCCCCTTCTTTTTCTCTGGTTTCAAAGGAAACCCAGGTCCCCTGGGAAAAGATTTCAGAAGAAATGACCATGATTGGGTCGATTGTGGTGGCAGCGATGCCGCCGTGGACGTTCAAGAAGACGAGAGTAGGATAGTGACGCCTGTTTCTCTGGATATCATCGAAGTAGAGGGGATGCTGCTCCCGAGCCTCATGCCCCTGGTGCAGGAAAGACGACGGTTGCATCCTTCATCTTCTATCGAAGGTGGACTTCTGAAGGGGCAGAGCTGGAGGACATCCCTCACACCAGTCATGCATTGGTTCCTCCTACTGGCACCTTGAGAATAATCTTAAATGTTGTTGGCTCAGAAAAGGACCCACTTCGATGGACAACCCAAATTGCCTCCTGTTGTCAACGAACCATCTTCTAAAGGTGACACCATGGTGATGATCCTTCTGCCGTAAGATTGCCCTTGGCTCCTACGAAGCACCCGGATAGCTCATTCCTTGGTTGGTACTAGCTCTGGGGCATTCATCCCTCCGAAGGACTGTTACGATCGTCTCCCGATAACCGACTACGAGTTCGTAGCCAAGCCCAGCCTACGTTGCGGAATCGACGGTTGAACGCTGGCTATAAACTCACATGTGACAGAAATCTAGAACTAATATGGCAATCTATATCTCATCCACAGAAGTAAAAAAGATACAACTAAGTTCAAATGAGTATCAATGAACTGAATAATACAGAATAATATAAAACTGAAGTTTCAAGTGTCAATAATTAAAGTCACATCTGGTGGAAATAAATCCACTACCACTAGATGAAAAATAAGATAAAGACAAAAATAAAATACTAAGTCCAAGCTATGCTAAGCATTAATAACATCGTCAGCTGCAGTGGTACCATGGTCCGACTCATACACATGCTTCTGCACCTGGATCAACCTCGACAAACCTGGAGAGATCACCAGGTCCTCAAGGGACTAGCAAGATACATAAAACATGCCCATCTAACAGAACATGCATAAAGAAAATAACAGAAATTGGATACTGTACTTCTAACCAAAGTACATGAGAATGCAACATCAAGGACAATGAAGGACGATGGGTTTGCAAGAGAAAGGCAGGAAAGATGGGGAGGTTCATCTTTTATATATAAGAGATAGAAAAGAGTTGGTTAGCTAAAAAATTTAACCCTTTTGATTTATATATGTACAGAGGCTTATCATACGAAAAGTTTGGATAGGATTAAATAAAGACTATGCTCCTCACATCTATCATATACATATATTTATATATACATAGAATACTACTTCTTAATTTGTTCTCTTGTATCTATAGGCATATAACCTTTTATTGGCTATTCCACAGAAAAAAAATTAAATGGTTCAATCTAATTGAATATTTTTTAGAATAATTTTAGTAGACATTTTTACGAAAACTACTTTTTATCCATATTTACATTATATATTTACTTGCCTAAGCCTAGCTATAATAAATTCTAGAAAATTTAGAATTTAGGACAGGGGTTTACATCCTACCCACCTTAGAAGAATTTGTCCTCAAAATTAAGGTCGGATGAGCGACAAGAACATCGTTCTAAATAGAAATTTTTAAGCGAAGGGTCTAACGATAATACGAATAATAATTCAAGATATTCTAAAAAGAAATGATGATGAAATTAAGGCAATGAAAGTGAAATAAACACGAGTTTTAGTATCCCAAAGAAAATATTATCTGGTCGAGGATAGCTATAATTGTTTAATGCTCAAATAATAATGAAGCATGGCAAACCATCGAGCTGGAGAGGGCCTTCAATATCTCGATTCCTTCGTACGTTTCCTTAGCCACAATAATCTTCTAGATAATCTAAGTATAGCTACCGATTCTAGGTAGGTATCTAACAGCATAACTAATAATTTTATCACCATGTTCATATGTAACTGCTTATACGAATTTACATTCTCACTGAATATTTTGCTAATCAGTGCGTTGCGGCACATCGTTTTGGGCAATCTCGGGCCTTGTGTTGGTTGGATCCACAAACTAAACATCTTCCAAACTTGAGGTAGCAATCTTTAACAATATGGCCTACCTTGCCACAAAATGACAAGTAATATTATTTTGATGATGGTATGGAGCTGCTCTCTTGTTATTGTATGGGGTATCTCTCCGGTCCTCTGTAACACCCCTGAATTTTTGAATTTTTTTGATTTTTATTTATTTTGACTTAAATATGATTTTTGGAATTTTATAAATATTTTATTAATTAGTTATTATTATAAATGACCTTAGCCACGGTTAAGTTTTGGAGTGCAAGATGACTAGGGATTGTGGCACGGATAGTGTGGTCGTGTGCTTTGACTAGTGTTTTAGCCATGGTAGGAAGATCGAGCCATATGTAATCTAACTAGAAAAATCAGTCAAATTGCGACTTAACCCCCACAGACATTTATTTATTTATTAATTAGATTAGTGACTTTTAGGAGACCGGTTATACCAATTTAGTCCGAACTGGACCCGAACCAAGCCCAAGCCCATGTAGTCGGGTAGTGCATCTAAGGACGTCTATGTATATATATATATATATATATATATATATATAAATATATATATTTCCTTATATATATATTATATATATATGAGGAATATATATATATATATATTTCCTTATATATATATATATATATAAGTCGTTCCTCGCTCCCCCCGGCTTCCGGCAGCTTTGGAGTGCCTCCCGCCTCCGCACGCCCTGCCCCGCCAGACTTCGCTCTGGCGGACGCGCCCCCCCCCCCCCGTGGGCGTCGGTGGCTGCGCCGCGACCCTCCCCGCAGTGGCCCTCGGCGCTCATCTCCGTCCCAGCGTCCTCGCCGCGTCGGTCGACGGTCCCGTGGCGTGTTCCCCCCCCGCCCCCTCGCCGTGGCCTTCGCCGAGCTCCTCCCCCGCCCTGACGTACTCCTCGGCTCTGCGGCGCTAACGGCCTCGTCGTCCTCCCACCGTTACGCGCTACGGAGTTACTCCTAGCCGTGGCGCTCCCCCGCCCTCCCCCCCCTCTCTTGGCCCCTCTCGCTGGCCCACCGCCGTGGCTTTTCTGCGACCGCCGATGGTAGTCAGACAGCCTGCTCGCCCGGTCAGGTTCTTCCCTCCGGGCCTCCTCCTCCTCCGGTCCGTCCTCCCCCTCCCTCCCTTGGCGGTGGTGCCAGTCCTCCACCGCGTAGGGTCGGCTGTCCTCTCCCTCCCCCCGGAGGTCGAGCCTTCTTTCCCCCCTCCGTTTTCCCCCCTGGACCTTCGCCGAGCAGCCGTTCGTCGGTGCTTCTTCCCGCCTTCTCCCATCCCCTCCTCCGAGATCTGCCGCTCGGCCCCTCGCCGGAGCCACGCGCCCGGCCGCCTCGCCCGGCGGTGTTGCTCCGGGCTGCGTGCTGGGCGTCCCTGAGCCACGTGCCTGCCTCAGGCAGTCCCCCGCTCGGCCACGCGCCCTCGAGCCGCACGCGTTTCCCCCCTCGGTTAGCGTGCAGGGGGGACGGTCTCGCGTGCGACCGCCCTCGGGACATGGGCGTTCGAATTTTGAATTTCCTTTTCAAATTCGATATTTTCCTTTCCAAAAAAAAAAAACATGTTTCACACTTTCTGGCAGTGTGCACCCCCTAGGGCCGAGCGCCCACACCCGCTCATTTTTAATTTTTGTTGACCCATTTCAAATTTCGAAATTTTTCGAAATTTAGAATTTTACCTTTATGTATTTTCGACTTTGCCTTCTAGGGGTTTTGTGTTTTGGACCCTGGCACCTGTAATGCTCGTTATGAGCCACCTTTAATTTTTCAATAAAATGTTTTTGGTTAAAGAATATATATATATATATATATATATATATATATTATATATATAAAATAATATATATATATATTTATATATAATATATATATATATCTATATATATATATATATATATATTCTTTTATTCAAAAATTCATAGTTTATTTTAATTGTCAAATGATTATTCTTAATCATTGTTATATTTATACATGTTATTTCAATTTTTTATTGATATTTATTTTACAAATTGTGGCAATAATTGCCAAGAATATTTTTTTTATCCTTAGAATTTATAGGATTATGGTACGTATAGAAATGTAGATATGTCTAGTATTATATATATATATATATAGATATATATATATATATATATATATATATATATAATTATTAATCTATATAATATATATTAATATATATATTTATATATATAATAATATATATATATTTTAATATATATATATATCTATATATATATATATATATATATATATATATTATATATTATATATATATTATTATATTATATATTATATTATCTATATATATATATATCTATAATATCTTCTTATAAATATATTATATATATATAATAGAATATATAATATATATATAGATTTATATATATATATATATATACATTATATATATATATATATCTATATATATATATATATATAAGATTTTATATATATATTATATATATATATATATATATTATATATTATATATATATATCTTATATTATATATATATATATTTCATAGATATTATATATATATATATATATATACTATATATATATATATATATTTCATATATATATATATATATAAAACAGATGGAAAGAAAAAACAATTATCGCGAGATTTACAAAATCTCGCGATATGACCAAATAAGAATGGTCGACTGTGCTTAGGAGTATGGGATGATTTCTAATTGAGAAATCTATCAAATCTTGATCGGTTTCATCTAAATCATCTTCTATGGATTCTTGGATCGGTTCTCCCTCCAATTTCCTTAAATCGCATTCAAAATTGGATTTAAATCATAAAAATCTGGATTGAAATAAAGGAAAAAAAACTATATATACAAACCCATCTGAACCAACCTTCTTCCCACCGCAAAAATCCCTTCTCACGACCTAATCTCGATCAGAAGGACCCTGCACCTTTGGCGAACCATCCCTACCACATGTGCACCTCCTTCATAAGTCTGCGCCCTGGAACGTCGGAAAGTCGTCGGCCAAAGCATTGCAAGGGCGGACAAAACAGAGCAGTGTCTGTCGAAGCGCAAGCGGGTACCTCTCTTTCGAACCTATTTCTCGAAGCCTACTCGATCGTTCCCGAACCATAAAATCCTATGCATAACCCCATGACCCTCTACATTTCCTTTCAATCAGTTTTTTTAATTGGAATTATTTGCTGGAAAATCTCTCTCAAAATCTCGAGAAATCCATAAAAATTGAGTTATGTTTTTCTAGTTTTAAGTCCCTGTTGGGAAGGCAGATTGCTGCCAATTCACAAAAATTTCGAAATTCCATTTTAATAGTTTTAAAGATAACATAACTAGGATCAGACCCTATTATTTAATTACTAATTAATTATACAGTAGGATAAAGTCGTGTGAAAATCAGGAAAAACAAGGTCAAACAGTTTAGAATTTTCAGAAATTCTCCCTGATACAACGTGCGTCCCCGCCAAACCGAGCGACATGGTCATGAACCGAAAGCATCGAAAGGTGCGTATCGACTTTGCCAACGTGTGGGATTTGACGGAATTTAAATTAGTTGCGTGTGCGTGACGAATTTGATGTGTATCCGTCAAAATTCTATATCGGCCTTTTTACAAATTCTCCAATTACTTTGTGCACGTTCATCAAATCGAGATAAAACTTGCACCAACAGGACCGTATCATTTTTCTGGTCTTGTATGCCAAGTTTGGTCCGATTCTGAGACAGTTGACCGGATCGCTGTTTGTGGGCCCAACGATCCCACTCAACGGACGAATTTGGGAACGTCTACCAGAATCCAACTTTGGACATATGGTTGGATTTATCTCGTCAAACTGGACCCATAGACATGTAGGTGTTAACTTTAGAGACCATAGGCTCTGGCATATTTTTTTGTGCAAAACGGTCCAATAGCGGACACCATTTTGGCCTAAAATTATCGTTTTGCCCCTGTCCAGAATTGGACTTATGGGTAGGATATCTTTTCTATTTTGCTTATTCTAGGAATGTTGACAATGTCTGTTTCAGCATCCGAGGACAGTTGTAGGAGTTTGCTTTCGCGAACATTTGATCTGACAGGTTATTTAGACGTGGTTGAGTCTACACTAGGCAAGTACACATTGCCAAACATTATAGTATTTGCTTGCTCTTTCATATTGCTATTCCTTTGTGTCTTACTTGGTCACACATTGCTCCTGCATCTCATGATCATTTTCTAGTTTTACGTGTACGTAGTTTTTACTCATTTTCCATATTACTTTTCTGTCTTATTATCTTGTTCATGTCTAGTGATTATAGCTATGCCTGTAGCAAGTTTTCCTGACCTGTAGTTGACTTGGACATGACTAGATAGACTTGGCTTCCTAGTACCTTAGGAGAGCACATTTTATTAGCCGTGGCTATACCTCTATTGTTAGTGCCTCCCCGGGCTACGATAGAGAACCTATTATAGGACTGTTAGTGCCTCCCCGGGCTACGATATTTAGCCATGATTAATATTTTCTTAGACATGTCCATCCATAGAGTTTCTTTACGTGTTATTCTTTCCTCGATTGGTTATTCCTATATTTTTGTATGAGGTTTACTGTACAGTAGGCATGTATATTATGTGTCTGCTAGTCCTCTGAGGACCTGGTGATCTCTCCAGGCTTAGTTAGAGACGAGGACTACCCAGAGGTATACGGTTCTGGAGTCGAGGCATGTGAGATACCTTCGCAGGAGGACGAGATAGTGGTTGAAGACTTCTCTTGAGACATGTCTCTTTTAGACTTGATACTTTATTTTCATTTTTCAGTGGACATGTAGTTGACTATTTATTTCTTTATACTGTGGTTTCGGGATGTCTTATCCGTACTATTATTATTTCTATTCATGTTGGACATCTTTCTCTTTAGTATTTGTCACGACCCGCACCCAGTGTAGGGGCACGAAAAGTGGATACGTCCAGCCTTCGCCGCAGTGTCGGCAGTAGAACGCTGTCCTAGGTCACATACATCTAACAATTAAGGTACCTATACAATGTATACGCTCCGAATGGAGGACAATATAAAAATGTACAACTCAATCACAGCTAAGGTGGAAAATAATAGGATAGATATGAAAGTCACCAAATGAATACAATAGAGAAAAGTCTAAGAGTCTAAGATAGCATCTCCACAACATCCAGAATAACAAATCTCCAAATAAGTACATAATGTATCCAAAATAAGACAAAATGAAGTAAGATAACTAGTCTAGCTAACTAGGCTAGACTACTGGGGTAATGTCCTCTGCAAGGGCTGGGTCCTCCTGGGAGTCCAGCTCACAAGTGTCATCTAGGCCTGCTCCATAGTATGTAGAACAGAACTCCTCAATGTCATCTTAATATTTCAACAGGTCCAGTCAGGACAGGAACGAGCATAATACATCTCACACAGTTTATAATATGACAGGAAATGTAATATGCTATAGAGTAAGATACATGAAAAGCTGGAGAATTATATAAAGTAAAAGAGATGACTGTAAAGAAATATCTACTATAAGTAAGAAGCTAACAGTGGCTAGTGATGTAGAGTACAAGATAGACATGTTAACGGCTTGAATTTGTACATGATTATTCTAAGAGTATGCACATGATTACACTACTTTAGAATTGTTCACATGACCATTTATACTCTCCCGTACCCCAATCAATACACAAGGATCCAGACAAGTTATGTTATTGTACATGATTTTACACGAGGGCCCATAAATGGGTGCACATGAAGTACATGAGGGGCTCTGTGAACATGAGAGTACATGAATCACAAGAGTGCACATGAATAGTAAAAGCACCGGAGTACATAATGAAAGTAAAACGTACATGACATGACGTAACTCGATGCTCCCGAGGGAGATAACATCTCATGAAGGGATCCATATTGTACCAATCCATGTTAACAATGTGACAGCATCAAGTAAGTAATCTAGAGCATAAATATAAATCCTATCAAGTATGAAACGGTCAGAGAATGTACTCGCCTGGTATCCTGAGTATCCGATGAGTATATATGTCCAGACAGAGTAGATAAGTCCTATTTAGAGGAACACAGGTCACAACTTGTCCAGAATGGTTATATTAAACTTTATAATGAATTCTATATGAATTCTAGGTCATTCTAGACTAAAGTCAACTCTTGGTCAAGTCTACTCAACTGTACTAGTCAAACTAGGTCAACTAGGCCAATCCTAGTCCAATCAAGTCTCACTAAGCCTAACCAACCCTAGGCTAGCACTCAAACACAATCAAAACCCTAACACGTTATCACACATAAATACAAACTATGTATATTCATTCTTATACAATATATACATAGATATTCATATAGGCTAGTGCCTAATACACAAACAAGGCACAATCATGATATACATATATGTAAGTAGGGGGTGAGTGTGTATGTCAATATTGTGGTGGGTAGTGATATGGGGGGGTGTATAGATAAGGGTGCGTGTGTATTCATGGTGAGTGACATGTGTGTGTGAGTGTCAACTGTGTGTGTGTGTTCAGTTGGGAGGGTGACAAGATGTGTGTGTGTGCGCATCACTGCACAATGTGACAGGAGAGGTGTGTGTGAGATGAGAGTGATAGTGAGGGGGTGTGTGTGTTCTCAGGTTTCAGTCAAATAGTAGTAATATGTGTGTGTGTGTGTGTGTGTGTGTGTGTGTGTGTATGTCATGTACATTAGTGTATAGTGTTCCCAGGTTACACATAGGTTGACAGTGAAGTTCTCTTGTTTTATTGTGTACAGTAGCGAGAGTGCTCTAAATCTTAGAAAATATTGTCATGTTATTCTCATTCAAATCAACACACATATATATGCATAACCCCATGTTATTATCCCCTATTCAGTTCAGTTATCAGTGAATAACAGTTCTTCGAAAATCAACCCAATTGCAAAATGAAAACCAAACATACCAACCTAAACATGAATCATTATATACCAGTTATGATAACATATCTGAAATTAACATTGAATCACAATTTCGAATCACAAACTCAGTATCGGCTATTACCCGATCTCATTTCAGCCCAACATCAAGAAACCCAAATTCAAAATGAAATTCAAATAAACATTAAATCAGTGTGTGCACAGGTGTTAGGAACATGTGTCCGTGTGTTAGAGAGGGTTTCATGTCCACCCAAGTAGACACGAAGTGTCCAGAATGATTTAGGCATGTACAGACACTTACAGCACATCACAGTATCGTACGGCAGGGGCACGAGTTCGTGCACACGACACATGACACGTGACACCTCATGCTCGTATCCACATGTTCGCCATAGATAGGGCTAGAGAGTTGATACCCTAATTTGGGTTTAAAATGTGTCTATGTGTGACACGACACACGTATCAGTCGAAGGGAACTGACTGAAACATGTCAGTGTAAAACACGTGCGCGCGTGAGAATGTGTCCGATACGACACGTGGCCACACATGGCTTGGGGGTGACCTGTCAGTCATTGCCCCGACCTACCATCCAAGTGTCAGGCCACCACGTGGCGTGTCGTGTCCAGACAGAGTGTCGAGTAGCAGGATATCCGAGCGGGGCTCTGTGTTGCGTGTCCAGTCCAGTTTTGGACACAGTAAGGACACAAAAATCAACTCAGTCGTGTATAAAATCAATGACCACATTAAGCTCTATAAATCAGTTCGAACAGAATTCAAAACTAGCAATAAAAATCTATCTTGGGTATTTGATCAAACACCTAGAAGCCTACACTGATACGTGTCCGATACGGACGCCAAATCGACACAAATTTCTACCAAATTTTTTCTACAGCTAGGGGATACCTAGATGGATTCATCTATGGAATAAAATCAGGATTTTAGGGTGATTTGTAGGGATTACCTATAGGTATCCATTCTCCAAGAAAAAGTCCCAAATAGTGAAGTCTTATTCCTCAAGCTATGTCCCAATGAGCTCTCCTCCTTGCAAGCTAGCCCCCTTCTTCTTCTACTCCAGATTTGGATTCAAATGCAAAAGATTGGGATTAATTTGGTGGAGGAATGATGAAAGGGGAAGAAATTAGGGTTTCCAAAAGGAAAATTTCTAAAAGAGACAAGTGGTTATGAGGAGACATTATATAGGCTGAAATTAGATTTAATATGGGTTGTAGTGGCCGGCCATGTAGGAATAGGGTTAGGGTTTCATGTAAATGGGCTTGAGCCAAGTTCATAAACTAGCTAGCTCAACCCCTTAGCTATAAGTCAAAAATACATAACTCTCCCAATCCTCTCATGAACCCTAGCCACACTCAAGTCAACTAAGACTAACTTAAGTCACATTAGGGCCCACACCATGCTAACTAAGTCACTAAAGTCAAAATCAAATTCTAGGCTAGTCTCTAAAGTCACAACTAGCAAAAGTCAAAATTTACAACACCAATACAATAATTAATAACATAATTCACAAAAATTAAAATGACCAAAATACCCTCAAGACTAAAATGTGGTAGTGACAAATCTACCCTCCTTAAAAGAATTTCGTCCTCGAAATTGAAAGTCAAAACTGAACTAATGAGAAGGATAGACAATCATACCTCAAGGTCCAAAAAGATATGGGTATCGCTCGCGCATCTCATCCTCCCGCTCCCAGGTAGACTCTCCTAGAGAATGATGCCTCCATATGATGCAAACCAAGGCTATCACCTGGTTTCTCAGAACCTTCTCTTGTCGATCCAGAATCTCCATATTCTGCTATGGATAGCTAAGATTAGGTCCCACCTCAATCTCTGAGTGATCGAGTATATGGCTAGGATCAGTCGTATACCGTCTCAGCTATCATACGTGGAATACGTTATGGACTCCCACTAGTGCAAGTGGCAAGTCTAGCCTGTAAGCCCCGTCACTGACTCTCCCGCTAATCATGAAAGGTCCGATGAAGCGCGGCTTAGCTTCCCACCTCCACCAAAACATATCGTACCACGTATCAGAGATATCCTCAAGAAAACCAGATCTCCAACCTAATCTCAAACAAGGTCTCAATTACTAATATATTCAAACATGATCAACAAAATCACAAACAAAATAACTCATAATTCTAATTCTATCCCTAAACTGTACCTCAAACTCCAAAGGTCTGCGGTGGCTATCGGTCCAGTGCCGATGTCTGCATCTACAACCATCTCAGCTACATCTACCTCAAACTCTAATGAGCTTCACCTTCTCGGCTGCATCTACAACCATCTCATGTTCCAATAAAGCTCGCTCTCCAATATTATCCCAAGGCAAGGGTGTACGACATCTGCGCCCGTACAGTGCCTCGAATGGTAACATCTCAATGCTGGCCTAGAAATTGTTGTTGTATACAAACTCCACTTAGTGTAGGTGATCCTCCCAGTATCCTCCAAAATCTAAAACATAAGTCCGCAGCATGTCCTCGAGTGTCTGAATAGTCCTCGCTGACTATCCGTCCGTCTGAGGGTGGTACGCAGTACTAAACTTGAGCTGAGTGCCCAAACTAGTCGGCAGACTCTGCCGAAAATGCAAAGTAAAGCGACTATCCCGATCCGAGACAATGCTCACCGAAACTCCATGAATCTTGATAATCTGCCGCATATACATCTCTGCTAGCCTCTCAGTAGATGTACCAACTTTAAATGACAAAAAGTGGACCGATTTGGTCAACCTGTCTACGATGACCCAAATCGCGTCTTTTCCTCCTGGTGTACGTGGCAATCCAGAAACAAAGTCCATTGTGATGTGCTTCCACTTCCACTCTGGAATGGGAAATGGATGCAACAAACCTCCTAGCCTCTGGCTCTCCGCCTTGACCTATTGACAGACCAAACATCTGGCTACGAAGCAAGCTACCTTTCGCTTCATTCTATACCATCAGACGTGCTCCCTCAGATCCCTATACATCTTGTTGGCACCTGAATGCATAGAGTACTGAGATCGGTGGGCCTCCTGCATGACCTGTTTTCGGAGCTCTCCACTGGGCACACACTGTCTGGAACCGAGCCTCAATGCGCCATCCTCTGTAAGAGTAAACTCATCCTCCACCAGTCCTACTCGAACCAGCTCTCGGATACACCGCAGAGCAACAGCTTCGAACTGTATCAACTTGATCCTCTCCATCATGTTTGACTAAATCTGAAGGCCCCACATCTGTATCTGAACTCCTCGCACAACCACCTCGATCCCCAGGCTCTCCAAATCTGCTAGCAAGTGACGATCAATAGTCAAACACATAACTGTCGGATACCTACTCAAGGCATCGACAATCACGTTGGCCTTCCCTGGGTGATACTACAGTGAAATGTCGAAGTCATTCATCAACTCCAACCACATATGCTGCCTCATGTTAAGCTCCTTCTGTGTAAACACATACTTCATGCTCTTATGATATGTAAAGATCTCCATCCGCTTTCCGTATAAGTAGTGTTTCCATAACTTCAAAGCAAAAATAACTGCTGCCAACTCCAAGTCGTGGGTAAGGTAGTTCTTCTCATTGGGACGTAACTGTCTGGATGCATAGGCAATCACCTTCCCATGCTGCTGTAAGACACAACCCAAACCCTTCCCTGAGTCATCATTGTAGATAGTGAACCCTTCTGATCCTGATGGCAATGTCAGAATCGAAGCTGTCGTCAGTCACTTCTTCAAATCATCAAAAGCGACCTGACACTCCTCTGACCAGACAAACTCTGCATCCTTCCGGGTCAGCCTACTCAATGGATCTGCAACCCGGGAGAAATCTCGCACAAACCTCCTATAATAGCCTGCCAATCCCAAGAAGCTCCTGATCTCTGCTACTGAACTCGGTGCTGTCCATGCCTCAACTGTCGTAATTTTCTTCGGGTCAACTGAGATCCCATCTCCAGTCACCATAAGACCCAAGAAGTCAACTCTGTACAGAAAGAACTCATACTTCGAGAGCTTGCCATAAAGCTCCTCCCTCCTGAGAGTCTCCAGAACTACTCTTAAGTGCTCCTCATGCTCCTCCTCAGTCTTCGAGTACACTAGGATATCATCGATGAACACCACCACGAACTTGTCCAAGTACTGGTGGAATACCTTGTTCATCTGGTTCATGAATACCGTCGAGAAATTAGTCAATCCAAACAACATCACCATGAACCCAAACTTGCCATACCGCTTCCTGAATGCAGTCTTCGTGATATCCTCCTTTTTTACCTTCACCTGATGGTAACCTGACCTCAGATCAATCATAGAAAATACCTTCGCCCCACTCAGCTGATCGAAGAGATCGTCGATCCTCGGCAACGGGTATTTGTTCTTAATCGTAAGGTTGTTGAGTGCCCTGTTGTCGATACACATCCTGGCCGACCCATCCTTCTTCGGTAAAAAGAGTACCGGTGCACCCTATTATGAATAACTCGATCGGATGAAGCCCTTGTCCTGCAGCTCATCCACCTGCTTCTTCAACTCTACTATCTTGCGGTTATTCACCCTATGGACGTGTTGAGATATCGGTTCTGCACCGGGCACTAAGTCTATAGAGAACTCCACGTCTATGTCCGGTGGTAGTCCTGGCAAATCCTCTGAAAAGACGTCCATGAACTCCGCTATCAAAGGGTATGGTGTTGGCCCATTGGTCATGGTCAAACCAGATTTTAATAATTGATCAAACTCTGTCTCGATATAAATACAAGTCAATTCAGATGTTTATCTACGACGTTTTGGACACTGCTCAATAATAGATATCAACGATGTTCAAGACTGAAGCCGTTTGCCATTCCAAATGTATTTCTGTCAAAGCAATATAATTTTTCATT
Source organism: Iris pallida (assembly GCA_029216955.1). Lineage (NCBI taxonomy): Eukaryota > Viridiplantae > Streptophyta > Magnoliopsida > Asparagales > Iridaceae > Iris > Iris pallida. The sequence continues at coordinate 18,724,911 of JANAVB010029815.1, read as the reverse complement.
TTATTGAGTCTAGGAATACATTGTACACCGAGTCGTACTGGCAAATAGGCTATCCGAAATTGTTTTTCAAAACTGACCTCTCTTTAAAATGACCTATATTTTTGAAAAATATCCTTTTTACAAAAAACTTCTGAAGGACTTTTCAAAAATCCAAAATTGATTTTTCTCAAAAATAAACTGGCAGAACCCTAGCGGAACTCGGCCCGAGTTCGGCCAGAGTTCGGCCAAGTTGAACGTTAGTGAACGTTTGATTTTGAAATTGGTCATCCTTCAGTTGCGGTTTGTTACAAAGAGTTCTGTCCGAATTCTGCCCGAATTATGTCAGAGTTCTGTCTTTGGAAAAACTATAATTAGAGAAGCATTTCGATCATTTCAAATCACCAATTCACTTTCAATCTCTTCTCTTCTTAAGCTTACATTCTTCCAAAGAGTTCTAAAAAGCTTTCATTTTCAAATCCCAAGCCAGTTACAATCCTCTAGTCGATTTGCCAGTGCGGTGTGGTCTAGAAGTTTGAAGAGCGATTGTAATCAGAGGCTTGATAGAAGATTCAACTTTTCACAATTGAAGTTGGTCGAGTTCTTCTTATCAAAGCTCGCGTCTGTAGAAGTTGTAAGAACTTCGTATGAAAACTTGCAAAATTTTTCAATAGTGGATTCAACTGGAAGCTAGAGTTCTTCCGACTGGACTAGTCCTCACAAGAGGAAAACCAGTATAAATCTTGGTGTTTGCATTTGCCTTCTGATCACTTTTAATTTCTGTCATTTACTTTGTGATTATTTTTATATCTGTGATCTAACTGCTAACAAGATTTTTAATTAGCAATATTTCGCTGCCTACTCTATTCATCCTCCCTCTAGAGTATTCTGCTTTACGATTTCGTTCCTACAATTGGTATCAGAGCAGGCTCTCCATCTAGAGGTATTATATTCTGATCCCAATTGTTCCTACAATTGGTATCAGAGCAGGTTATACAGGTAAAGCAAGGTAAAATTGTAGTTATATTTAATTATTATATAGATCATAGCATTACACATGGCAACTGTGAAATTCAGAAGTGAAGGCCAAGCCACAAACAGACCTCCACTGTTTGACGGCACAAACTACACATATTGAAAAACACGTATGAGTTTCTTTCTGAAATCTCTTGATTTTGACTTATGGTCTGTAGTTATTGATGGCTATAAAAAGCCACCTCGTATTAATCTTGATGGTGTTTTAGTTGAAAAACTCCATGACAAATATACAGAGGAAGAAAAGAAAAAGGCCGGTCTTGACGCACGTGCTATTAACGCTTTATTTTGTGCTTTAGACAGAACTGAATTCAACAGGGTTTCTACTTGCACAACATCAAACGAAGTGTAAAAACTTCTTGAAGTAACCCACGAAGGAACAACACAAGTGAAGGAGTCAAAGATCAGCAGACTTACTCAGGAGTACGAGGCGTTCAAAATGAAGCCAAGTGAATCAGTCACTCAGATGTTTACAAGATTCTTGGATATTGTAAATCCTCTGTCTTCACTAGGCAAGGATTACCGTAACCATGAGAAGATTCACAAACTTCTTCGAGCCCTTACAAAGAACTGGATTCCTAAGGCTACTGCAATCATTAAAGGAAACGACCTCTCAACAATGTCTCTAGAAACACTCATGGGTATGCTGCTCACTCACGAGTTAGAACTTCAAGACTTTGAAGATGCTACACTAAAGGAGAAGTCAGAGAAGATGATCACTCTCAAGGCTCAACATAGAAGAACCATCGAAGATGATTCTGATGACAACGACTCCGACTCTGAAGATCAAGCTCTTCTGGTAAGAAAATTCAAGAAGTTCATGAGATTCAACAGGAGAACAAAAAGCAACAACAACAACAACGAGGAAAATCCTATTTGCTACGGATGCAAGAAGAAAGGACACATGATGAAAGACTGTCCTACAGCATCATCATCAAAGAAAAATAGCAAATATGACAAAGGCTACCTGAAGAAATCTACATCAAGGAAGTACGCCAACACAAGCATATGGCATGAAAGTGAAGCTAGCGACTCAGAAGATGAACAATCAGATGCTGCTGCAAATGTATGCTTGATGGCTTATGATCAGGTAATTACTAATCCTCTATTTGATCCGTATGATGATTTCACCTTTGAGCAACTAGGAGAGGCTTTCAGTATACTGCTGGATGATTACAGGAAACTGCATAGTAAATATGAAACCTCTAAGAAGGTACTCAAAGAGTACAAAGGTGAAATAGGAAGACTTACCGACCTACTAGATCATGTTAGAGATAATGACTCTTCAAATGAGTCTGGTGAGCTTTCTTCTATTAAATTATTGTTACACAAGACTGTTAAGCTATCCGAAGAAAAAGACCAAACTATTATCCAGTTAAAGGAAGACCCATCTAAGGAGAGAAAGAGTCTCTAGTGTGCACAGGTCAGATTAGAATCACTTACATCTGACAATACTAAATTGTATGACACTTCCAAAAAGTTGAAAATTAGTTTAGAAAAACGGCCTAAAGTTGCTGCTTCCTATTCTAATACGTGTCAATTACCGAATCATCGAAACACGCCTAACACTGTCAGACCAAACCATACCAAGACTATGCCCAAGAAGACTAATAGGCATGCATTCTTCTATACTAGAAAATCAAAACCTACCAATCATGCACCTCACACTACTTTCAACACTCAACATGCTAAATGTCATTATTGTGGCCTCATTGGTCACACATCTTCTGCATGTAGAATCAGAAAGTTAGTAGATTTAAATATTTATGCATGGATACCGAAAACTAACCAGTCAGGACCCTACAAGAAATGGGTACCAAAAGTTTCATCTGTAAATTATTTTGTAGGTGGGACACCCTTTACATGCTAGGAGCAAATGGATCATCGACAGCGGTTGCTCACGGCACATGACCGGTGACGTTTTATTATTCGCAACACTGTCGAAGAGGAATAAAGAAGAATATGTCTCCTTCGGTAATAATCTAAGAGGGTACATAATCGGTATCGGTGACATTGGTAAGGCTCCCTATCCAGTGATTAAAGATATTTGTCTTGTTAACGAGTTAAAATATAATCTGCTCAGCATAAGCCATTTAGCTGATCACGGTTATGGTATTAACTTCGTAAAAGATAAATGTATATATAATTGATAGTTCAACTGGTAGTACTATATTTGAAGGTATTAGGGAAGACAATATATATGTATTCTATTTGTTGGAAGATGCTAACACAGCAGATAGATGTTTGATGGCCAAAAGCGTTGAGAGTCAACTATGGCATATGAGACTCGGTTATGCAAACGTGGAAACAATTTTAAGATTATCTACGAAGAAGTTGGTACGCGGCTTACCGGATATTTCTTTCAAGAAGGATACAGTATATAGTGAATGTGAAAAGAACAAAGCTACCAAATCCGCATTCAAGTCCAAGAACGCTGTAAGTACCACTAGACCTTTACAATTGTTGCATATGGACTTATTTTGACCCAGCAGAATTGCTAGTCTAGGTGGTAAGTTATATGCATTTGTCATTATAGATGATTTCTCTAGATATACATGGGTTTATTTTCTTGCACGCAAGAACGATGTATTATCAAAATTTGTCACCTTTTGCAAGAAAGTACAGAATGAAAAAGGGTTCATGATTACTCGCATTCGTAGTGATCATGGTGGCAAATTTGAGAATGCAGAATTCAAGCAATTTTGTGACACATACGGTTATCTGCATGAATTCTTTTGTCCTAGGACTCCGCAACAAAATGGAGTTATGGAATGTAAGAACAGAACTCTATCTGAAATGGCTAGAGTTATGTTAAACCAGTTTAGTCTACCTAGATACTTATGGGCTGAAGCTGTAAATACAGCATGCTATATTCTTAATAGGGTTCTAATTCGACCTATATCGAAGAAGACCCCCTATGAACTATGGTTTGATATAACACAAAATGTTTCTTATTTCAAAATCTTTGGTTGTAAATGTTTTATTCTTAATACTAAAGATAGTTTGAGTAAATTTGATAAAAAGGCCGATGAAGGTATATTTTTAGGTTATGCAGCAAAGAGCAAAGGATATAGAGTCTTCAACAAAAGAACCATGATCATTGAAGAATCTATCAATGTCAAGTTTGATGAGCTAAATCAACACTTAGACGATGATAACAATGAAGACATAATCGTACCAAGTACAGCTACTGCAAAACCTTCACACAAAGATGCAGAACCATCACATCAGGCATCAGATGAACCTCCAAGCAAAGAAGTCGGAACTAGCAATATTGAGACTACACCAAAAGAAATGAGATTCTTGGCTAATCATCCAAAGGCCTTGGTAATTGATGAGATTACCAAGGGTGTAAGTACTCGTTCCTCAAATAAAGATATAGCTTCTTGTGTTGCTTTTGTCTCGCAGTTTGAACCCAAAAATATTGATGAAGCATGTAGTGATAATTTTTGGTTAGATGCTATGAAAGAGGAATTAAACCAATTCGAACGGAATCAAGTTTGGAAACTTGTTTCCAAGCCCATTGATCATCCGGTCATTGGCATCCGATGGGTATTCCGAAATAAACTGAACGAGAATGGTTTAGTGACTAGTAATAAGGCTCAACTCGTAGCTCAAGGATACAATCAAGAAGAGGGTATCGACTACGATGAGACTTATGCCCCAGTTGCAAGATTAGAATCCATTCGCATGTTATGTGCATTTGCATGTTTTCATAATTTTAAGTTATTTCAAATGGATGTCATAAGTGCATTTTTAAATAGTTTTATAAAATAAGAGGTTTATGTAGCTCAACCACCTGGTTTTACTGATTTTAAATTTCCTGAATATGTTTTCAAGTTGAAGAAAGCTTTATACAGTTTAAAACAAGCCCCTCGTGCTTGGTACGATCGTCTAAGCTCTTTTCTACTTGATAACGGTTTTTCAAAGGGAAAGGTTGATACTACTTTGTTTATAAAATCTTTGAATAACAATATTTTTTGATTCAAGTCTATGTAGATGATATTATCTTTGGATCTACTGATAAATCTCTTTGTCAAGAATTTTTAAAGTGTATGCAGAAAGAGTTTGAGATGAGCATGATGGGAGAGCTAAAATTCTTTCTCGGACTGCAAATCAAACAAACCAACAATGGGACGTTCATAAATCAAGCTAAGTACACAAAGGATCTATTAAAGAAGTTCGACATGGAAGCAGCAAAGCCACTTAGCACTCCAATGGAGACTTCAACCAAACTTGATATTGATGAACAAGGCAAACCTGTCGACATACGTAAGTATCGAGGTATGATCGGTAGCTTACTGTATTTAACGGCTAGTCGACCAGACATTATGTTTAGTATTTTCTTATGTGCACATTTTCAAGCTAATCCTAAGGAATCACATCTGTGCGCAGTTAAGCGTATCTTCTGATACCTTAAAGGCATTTCTTCTGTCGGCTTATGGTATCCCAAAACCACGTCATTTGACCTAATCGGTTATTCTGATGCTGATTTTGCCGGATGCAAAGTAGATAGAAAAAGCACAAGCGGCACATGTCATTTCCTAGGAAAAGCTCTAGTCTCTTGGTTTAGTAAAAAGCAAAATTATGTTGTATTATCAACAACCGAGGCTGAGTATATCGCCACAAGACGTTATTGTGCACAAATTTTGTGGATGAAACAAACTTTAGAAGATTATGGATTGCATTTTACACACATACCCATTCTCTGCGACAACACTTGTTCTATTAATTTGACTAAGAATCCAGTATGTCACTCTCGTACTAAACATATCGAGATTTGACATCACTTTCTTAGAGATCATCAACAAAATGGAGATATAGAACTTGTATACATAGACACTCAGAATCAGTTAGCTGACATACTCACAAAACCTCTAACGGAAGATCGTTTCAATTATTTACATCGAGAATTAGGTATTTTAGATGTCAATAATATTAATTAATTTTGTTTTATTAATTAATTTATTCGATACTCATAAACTGTTTTCGAGACAAGCTTAAAAAGAGTCTGTCTGTCACCACGACTACGATCGAAGTGAAGCGGTACTTAAGAGTTCCCCGGTGAACCTCTGTTAGCTGGGATAGTACTCCTACAGCTAATCTGAGATAGATGCAGAGTAAAGAATATTAATTTATAAAATAATATTAATTATATTATTTTGAGATTTAAAATTACTAAACTCTGAATTAAACATTTGAAACGAATCAGTGAAAAAGATGTGGCCCCATTTCTATTATATATATATATATATATATATATATGGGTCGTTCTACAATACATCCGCTGGAAATGGATGTATCGATACATCCGAAATCTGGACCGTTGGATGTTGATCCAATGGTTCGGATTGAATAATAATGTAGAAACGTCATTTAATGCTGATTTAGACTTTTGACCTGTCGGTAACTTGCTTTAGCAGGTCATTCTTCACTTTAATTTTTTCAATGAACACCCTAAATTAACTCATATTTACTCTCTCAAAAGTCCATCCAATTTAATATTTCGTAATTTTTTTTTTGGTTACAGGCCGTCGTGGTGGTGGTGTTGGTGGTTGTGGTGGAAAGAGAAACGGAGATGAAGAAGGAAATAAGAATCGGTCTGGATCGCTTCGAACGTCGTCGAGCCCTCCTAGAACAACGAGGAGTACCAGCTGCGCCGAGAAGAATCGGTCCGCTTCGCGTCGGACGTCGTCAAAACCTCCTCGAACATGAAGAAGTACCAGCGGCGCCGCTCTAATTTTACTGTCCACGCCATTGTCAGAAATCTTATTTTTCATCTAATAATTTTATATTTTGTTAATAAAGCTACATGTCACGGTGGTGGTGGTGAACTGAGGAAACCTGCTTCTGAGGTCGGGCGGATCATCTGCTCACTTATTTAAAAAAAAATCTGTATTGATCGGGCGAAATATTTTTTACTTTTCTAATGATAATTTTTTCGAAGAGAATATTTTATTTGGACGGTGAATGGCCATTCTCTTTGCTTTTAACACGGAGGATGGCCATTCTCTTTGCTTTTAACACGGCGAATAGACGGAGAATGGCCATTCTCTTTGCTTTTCACACGGCGAATGGACGGAGAATGGCCGTTCTCTTTGCTTTTAACACGGCGAATGGACAGTGAATGGCCATTCTCTTTGCTTTTCACACGGCGAATGGACGGAGAATGGCTGTTCTCTTTGCTTTTAACACGGAGAATGGCCATTCTCAAGGAGAATGGCCATTCTCCGTTCCTTTAACATGGAGAATGGCCATTCTCCGTTCTTTGAAAACGGAGAACGGACACTCTCTGTGCTTTTAACAAAGTATGGTACATTTAGGACTGGAAATGTTCATGTATCTCATATTTTTTTCACCAAATATTTACAGTATTTTTAATATCATTTACCATAGTACATTCATTTAATATTAAATTATTTTTAAGATAATCCGAATATTATTTTATCAGGCTTCCACTGTATGGCTGAACAAAATTTCTTGCGAATGTTTGAATATAATTAACCTACTATCAAAGAGAATTTTTTTACATTACATTATGCATTACACTGGCATCGACTTCATATTGATGGAATCGATGTACTGATGGCAATAACAAAGGATGAACAGGCAGGATTACAATTATATTTTCGCAAAAACAAGGGATGAACAGGCAGGATTACAATTTTGCTTCAGCAATAACAATGGATGAAGAGGCACTGGCATCGAATTCATACTGATGGCATCGATGTAATAATTTTTTACAGAAAGCAAAACACATTACAATCAAATAAAGTTTCAGTGATCCCAGGAATGCATCCGTAATGAGGCCACCTGTAAACCCTAGCAATGCACCCAGGACTCATGAAATCTGTAATGGGCATCTGCAAATCAAAGGAATACAGCAAAATATCAATATCATCTATGAAGGCCAACTGCCAACCAAATAAACGCTTCAACCAAAAAATCATAATCAAATTAAGTATACTTCATTCCAAGTCCAATAAACTGCATAATTCACGTTACAGTAATCTGCCCAATCCATGTTACAGTAATCTGCCCAATCCACGTTAGTAATTCAACATAGAAACTGCATAATTCACAACACAATAATCCAAATAAATATCAGACCTACTCTAAATTCAAGACCATATTACATTTTCAAAACAAATTATGAACTACGCACTTAGTACAAGCGAAAAGTTTAGTCTTACAATATTTCAAACACAAAATTTAGTTTGTCCGCCATGACCAACAAATATTCAAAACCATATTACAAGTCAAATATTACATCCAAATTGAAATAAGAGACATTCAAAACTCAAAAGATGAATCTTCATAGCCGTCTCCATCTTCTTCTTCTTGTTTCTTTTTCTTTTTTTCCTACTTCTTTCTCAAAATATCCTTCACCTACACCTTGAGGGACGGATTAAGAAAAATTATAGTCGGTATTGACTCACTTTATATGTAGAAATGACATCCAGAAACATAAATAGAAGTATCAAAGTGATGACTAGCATTAAAGTGTCAATGTGCACAGTGTGTATTTTTACATAAGAGTTTGGGCTAGCCCCATTTACCTTCTTCACGAGGGAAGAAAAATCTTATTCTTGGTCAGCAAATTCAACCTCTATCTGGTTAATCTTTTCCAGAATCAATTTCTGGTTGTCGGATATAGTCTTCATCTCTTTGAAGACATTCTCAAAGTTTGCAGCAACAAAATTGTGTAGGTCATCAACCCTGTCCTTAGTGTTTTTGATTCCATAAGTTGATGGTTTTCCAGATGTTGATGGTTTGCTTGCAGCTGCTGCCCGTTTTCCAAGCATTCGAGTGAAGGTTAGTTTTCTCACGGGCCTTTGTTTTTAATATAACATCCCCTGCTAAGCTTGGGACAGAATGTTTATTAGCCATTGAGCATACAAATCCTCCGAAAGGGAGAGCTATCCTTGCAGTTAGTTTTTCGACAAGATGCATCATTCTACTGAACATCTAGGAACCTATATCCATCCTTTTTTTCTTCCCCATATAATAAAAAAATTTTACTCTCTCGGGATGGATGGAAAACTCATGTCCAGTAGGGTTGAGTGTTTGAGATACGTAGGCATGCAACAATTTATACAAAGTTGATAATTGATCTTTGTATACATTTTGAGGGGTCTTGGCACCCATCGAAACACCTGTAATCTCATGAATTGCATCCGTCATGGAAACATTATCAATATCTTTCATATCAAACTCAGGAACTGGATCAAATCCATAAAATTCGTTGATGACAGCAGCATTTACCCTAATCAGTTTTCCTCTCAGAAACACCAGTGGCTGATCCTCTTCTTTTTCTTTAATTTCAGTCGGAAGATTTGAGTAAAATTCTCTTACTATTGTTTGGGAGATTTTTTCAAGACAGGATTTGTTCAGTTTCTCCAATTGATAGAATTTCAACATATCCAGGAAAGCTTAGTCTTCGACATCATCCATCTTAATTGATCTTTCAGGCATAACAGCCTTTTTCTTGAAATATTTAATGTAAATTTTTTTAGTTTTTGAGTCTTTAAATTTTTTTACCTCCTCCCCAACCTGGGACTTATTTGATGATTGCTCTTCCTCTTCATTTTTCTCTTCTGATGAGGATTCAAAATCCATAGAGTACGCTGATGACTCTGTATCCGTTGCCACCTTAGCCTTCGCTTGAGTACGCCTTCGATCTTCATAAGTTGAGTCTTCCGACGACTCTGTATCGAAGATAGATTTTCCGGTCTTTGTCGAGCAATGAGTTTTTTTAGCCTTTTTTGCACGTGGCTTGGCTGCCGCCTCCGTCTTCATCGTCGCTGCCGCCGCCGCTGCCGCCGTCGCTGCTTCCGCCGCTGCCCTTTCGGCCTCTGTCCTAGAGACCATAATCTTGGTTTTCGCCGCCCTTGCAAGTTCTGCCCTTCGGGCCTATATCGCATCCCTTTGTGGATTCTTCCCCTTCGGCAACGGTCGTTGTTTCTTCGGCAGCATTTTGATTAGAAGAGTGTTTGGGAGAGGGTTTGGGAGAAGGAAGAGGGTTTGAGAGAAGTAGAGGGAAAATTCGACCGTCTTATGTGACCTTGGAAAGTGGAAAAAATTAGAATAGTTTTGAGTTTTAAATTAATTTATTACTATTATTACTAGTATAAGACGGTCGAATTTATTACTATTAAATTTAAAAAACTACTTTCCAAAATTAAATTTATTACTATTATTACTAGTATATATCCATGTGAAATCACTACATAAAGCATTGGGATTTTGAGACCCTAATTTTAAAAACTACTTTCCAAAATTAAATTTATTACTATTATTACTACTATATATCCACGTGTTCCGTATAGATTATTGAAAAATTTGGCAGAAAAAATGTGGTGGAAACATGTTTATTTAAAAAAATTTGACAACATATTTAAGAATGTGAAGTTTAATCTCAATATTTCCATGTTTCGAATATTTGATTAAATTTTTGAAAATAAGAAGACTATGTACTCGAAAAGAGTAAAATTGAAACACTCAAAGTTGTCCTCTATTTTACTTTGTAATCATATTTAAGATGGATTTGACGGCAAGATTGACGTTGGCAGCATAATCAATTCTATGACGTAACAAGTCATTGATGGGGATATCGTCGCTGATATATGTATTTGACGTAACAAGATTTTTTAATTATAAAGAGCAATGCTATAGTTAGCAAATGGGTGTAAGTTGTCAGAAGGTTAAAAAGTTTGATTGTAGCCGAAAACAAATTGAGTTAACAAAATATTCTATTTCATTAAATCCCAGCTTCGTCGCCGGAACATTCTCCAGAGAACTATACAAGAGGAGGACAAAAAACTGTAAAAAATGAAAAAAAAAGTCTAGCCCTCACTGGCCTCGCGGAGGATCTCCGCAAAGTCCTGCAGGGTACGCACACCCGCCCTATGGCACAGGCGACGAAATGCTTCCCTCTTCTCCAGAGAATCCCGTTCCTCCGGGGTGATCGGCAACAGGTCAAAGTTGGGAGCCGGATGAAGAGGTCGAGCGATGACCTCCAGTGACAACCCGCAGGAGGTCCGGAAGTCCGCAGCCTCTGCCAGCCAGTCATGGACTGGAGGCGGCGCAGAGGGTGCTCCATACAGAGAGGCTCGGCGACGACTGGAAGAAGACTCTGGCAATGGTTCCCAACCAGATGATCTTTTTGGAGCCATGTTAAATATGCAACCTACTCAGATGAATGGGGACCCCTATGTATATATATACACGTTCCAAACCGACTCTTCCTATTCCTTATTGGAAGTTGGGGATATACACTCTTACAACCTTCACCCATTGCTGACATGTGGGCCATGGCCCACATGTCAGCAATGGGTGAAGGTTGTAAAAGTGTATATAGGACGGATTTTTGGGTTAGTTGCAGGCTTAGTTGGTTGTGCTGTTTGGCTTTTATATGGAAGGCCTAGGTTCGAGTCTGGTGTTTGGGTTCTGTAGAATTTTTCTATTGTTAACATTTTTTGGGTGCTAATATGCTTTTTAACTTAGTATGGAACAATTTTTGGGACTGTTAATGGCCATTCTCCGTTCCTCTAACACGGAGAATGGTAAATCTAGGACGGAGAATTGTACATTTAGGACAACGAATGGTACATTTAGGACGAAGAATGGTAAATATAGGATAGAGAATGATACATATTGGACGGAGATGGTCCATAGAGGACGGAGAATGGTACATTTAGGACGGAGGTAGGACGGAGAATGATACATGTAGGACGGAGAATGGCATATATAAGACGGAGAATGGTACATTTAGGACTGTTCTGTAGGGTTGTGAATTTTAAATAGTTTGGCTGTTTAGGTTTGTTTTGAATCTATATAAATTGGTTTTGAAGGCTCGTGAAGATGAATTAGTTTGGCTGTTTGTCTGTTAATTGCCATTCTCCGTTCCTCTAACACGGAGAATGGCACATTTTGGACGGAGAATTGTACATTTAGGACGGCTAATGGTACATTTATACTGTGTTTGAGAACATTTGTGGGGAGGGAGAGGAAAATTTGAGGGAAACGAAAATGAGGAGAGTAAAATGAAAGTAAAGTTAATTTTTCCTTCCTTTGTTTGGATGGACAAAAAGTAGGGGAAGGAAAAGTTTAAAAACAATTTTTTATTTGTTTACGGATAGAGGTATAATTACTATTTTCTCCTTGGTATTCTCAAATGATGATTTAATATTAACTTTTTGAGGGGTGGTGGGGTAAATTCACTCAAATTTCTCTCATCTCTCTCCATTTTCCTCCCACTTTTGGGAGAAAATTTTTTTGGTGGGACCCACCTAATTTTTCCTCTCAAATTTTCCTCCCCCATTTTCTCTCCTCCTTTCCAAACACCATCATTTAAAATTTTCCTCTCACTTTTCTCTCAACTTTTTCCTTCCTTCCATTTTCCATCCTTCCCAAACAGTACCTTAGGACGGAGAATGGTAAATGTAGGACGGAGAATGATACATGTAGGACGGAGAATGGTCAATATAGGACGGAGAATGGTACATTTGGATGGAGAATTGTACATAAAAGACGGAGAATGGTACATTTAGGACTGTTCCGTAGGGTTGTGAATTTTAAATAGTTTGGCTGTTTAGTTTTGTTTTGAATCTATATAAATTGGTTTTGAAGGCTCGTGAAGATGAATTAGTTTGGCTGTTTGGCTGTGTAAATAGATTTTAAAGGGTTGTGAAAAATAAACCAATGTTTTCGTATCGATCACCATTAATTATGGTGAATGGCACTGATACCACTAATATGAGTGGAATTTGTACCGCCAGAATTCATTTTGAATAAGGTAAAATCTGTGTTGGGAAATGGCGAAATCTCTAGGATATAATTACACTGAAATATTGTATTAATGGTAAAATCTGTGTTGGGAAATGTCGAAATCTCAGAAGTGAGCCGTCTTAGGCGTCATTATATCACAGTCCATTTTATTTATAAAAAAAATAATCATGTAAAAAATTAGTATTGACAAAAGTAAAATTTGCTCAAAATGGAGAATTGAACTCATAAAAAATATCTTGTATGTAGACTAGTGAAATATATATATAAAGAATGCATGCATGCATGCATGCTAATGTTTTCACCATTCACCCCAGGAATGATAGAACATATCTAAATCATTATACCACTCGTACACAGGTTCTCCTGGTACTGGGATTACAATATCAAAGGGTTTTTTAAACGTCTGTATTGAATAACAAATTTTCCAGAGTTCGTCGTCGAAGATCACGTTGAAGCACCCACGTATGTCGAGCAGGCGAAGACCCTTGCAGTTGCATATGATAGATCGCAGCGTGTCTCCATTGAACATGCCGAATCCCATATATAGGTGCTCGAGACGCGACATCGAATCTACCACGGCCTTTCCCTCCGTCTCATTTTTCGTGTCCAGCACGAACATGTTCCTGAGCATGAAATCCGGGGGGGCATGTTCTTACTCAGCTTTACCAGACGACGACAATAATTTCCGGCGGCAATTATTCCAGTCGACGTGATATAGAGACAGTAGCTAATGTCGAGTTCTTCCAGCACAGGGAGAAACTCCAAGTGTCTCACGAAAGTTTCATCACTCACGTCGCACTTCGGAATGTGCAGCACCCTTAGAAACTTCCCACTGGGAACGGAAAAATGGGAAAAAAATCAATATAAATTAACAAAAGTATACGTAAAATTTTGTAAAAGAAAAAATAAAGTATTAGAATAAGACCAAATAAAATTTTGCACTAGCCTTAAACATGCAAAAGAGAAGGCTGCTTCGTCGAGCTTGTACGCGGAGAGGGACCCTAGATGTCCCTCACTGCGAGCCACGAGCTTCATTACGGTCAAACTAATCTCAACGGTTTGCTGGGTCCTCCGGCACCACTGTACCAAGTCGACGTTAGACCAATAGTCTAAGGGACCGTTGAGCGCCTTCCACCACGAACGGCAAACTGGGGCCACGTTGCACATTACCTCAGTCCGTCGGCATTCCCGATAGTACCAGTATCATCGAGAGAATCTCGGTAGGGATGACGGCCCATCCGCTGCAGTTGATCTTGCTCCTCTCCATTGCGACTGTTCTTCTTCTTCTTTCCTTTGTTTCTCTCTAGTCGGATGGGTTCTCTTCTTTGGAAAAGGCTATTTAACCCCTCGTTTACGCGGGTGTATGTAACCCGCTCAGTGGAGGGGTGTGACCGAACAAGTCACGAATCTATTAGAAAATAACGGTAATGCCAATGTATTAATATTAGCAATTAGTCGTTTGGGCTCCCAACATATTTGGGTGATGCCATCTCCCATTATGTGGCATCTGACATGGCAGATGACATAACAGCTGACATGGCAAATTTTAACCCCAAAAATTAATTACCCAAATTTTTTTAATGTTAATGTTAATGTCAATATTAATATTAATGTTAATGCTAATGCTAATGTTAATGTTAATATTAATGTTAATATTAATCAATGTTAATTTAATATTAAATTATTTATTTACTATTAATGTTCATTTTAATATTAATTTTATTGTTAAATTTTGCCATGTCAGCTGTCATGTTAGCAACCATGTCATATGCCACATAATGGAAGATGGTATCACCCAAATTTTTTGGGAGCAAATAGCATTTTCGTAATATTAGTTTTAATTATATTGTAAATTTTAAATTAACAGAAAAGCCAATGTAGATTTAATATTAATGCTACTGTAAAAAATTTCGATCATACCTCGATACTTACGTTTGTCGACCGAGTTACCGTCTTCATCATTATCAAGTTTTCACCCGAATCATCGTCATCGCTGGGGCGTGATGCCGTACGAGCCTGGAGTTGCGCTCGTGCAAGGCAAGATAACAGATTCACAATAGTGTTTATAGCTCAAATTGATAACATAAGCAGCAGAAGGAAAACGTAGTATACAACAAGAATCTCTTTTATTGATAATGAACTGAAGGTTACAATGGCTCTGAATAGCCCAACTCATCATGCCAATTGGCTACAACGCTCATGATCTCTCTAGCTCACAAAGGAGTACATTGTTCCATACATTATGCCTCTTTATAGCCAACAAGTAGTCTTCGGCTGAACATCTCCATGTCGCAAGTCCGAACGCCAATGCGGTAGCTCCTCTTGAACGCTAAGGACTCCATGCATCTGGACGTCCAAGCCGAGCCCCGCCTCGAGCCGAACATATCCTGAACTTGTCCACCACCGTGTCCCTGCGGCAGATACTAGTTAGACATAATCTTAACATAAATATTGTGATCGTGCTCATCTATGTCCCATTTCGCCTAGCCTACAAGGTTAGAACTTTACATAAGAAATCATATCATTTCACTCAACCAACCAACCGTAAACTTAAACATATGCATAAGGGTGGCAGGCCCTGCGCCTGCACCCAGCGCTAATCTCAGCCCACCGGTCCCTATCTATATGAAGGTCACGGTGTTTCTGTCACGACCCGCACCCTGATTAGGGGCACGAGTACGTGGTTACGTCCAGCCTACGCCGCAGCTTCGGCGGTAGAACGCTGTCTAGGTCATCTATAAATACTACAACTAAACAGATAAATGTACCTGTACAGTATATACACTCCGAATGGAGGTGACATAGCAATACAGTCTCAATCACAAATGTAAAACTAAGGTAGATAGTATGGAAAGGAAAATACGAATGATGAGAACATGAAATAAGTCCAAGATCCACACAAGACCAGAGCTATACACAAACAACCCAGAGAATAACATAATATATAAAAACTACTACAGTCTAAAAAGTACTAGCTAGCTCGTAGGCCAGGCAAACCTAACTAAGCTACACTACTCAGGGTGAGCAAAGTCTAGTGGCTCTACTAATAAGCCACAGTCCGGGTCTACTCCATCAGACTCGACCCCATAATAGGTCGGGCAATCAGTCACACGAGACAATTGTAATATGTCAACGGTATCCTGTCAGAAAAATAAGCAAGTACAAACACCAACAGCAGTTCCATATGAATTGACAAATACTATAAGAGACATTATAATGAAATACAAGACAAAGATATAGGCGACTTGGAAACCATTTGAAGCCGAGTTACAACCCTTGGACCAAACAAGGACCGGGGTTGTAACCCTTCTTTCAAATAGAACTTAGTCTCAAATCATGGTATAGTATAAAAGCAGGTAGAGCATGTGAGTAATGGAAACATAGCATGGTGAGAAATACGGAAAGTAAAGCTGAACTGGAATATAAGATACGACAATAAATGTAAAATGTGATTTGAATTATTAGAGCGATATGTGATCTGCTAGGGAGTCATGGTGCTCCCTGAACTGTAGCCGGTGCACCTCTCTCCACTGCTGCCATATCTAGCTGATGCAAGTTCTCCATGGTCTGTCGCAGCAATGACCATGGTCTGTCATCACGCAATGACCATGGACGGTTCGCACCGTAATGCATCTTTGGCATCCTTATGTGTAAGACTATGATCGCTTCGATACGGGTTGCTAGCCCAATATCTGAAGGATCCCAAACTTACTGATATCATAGCTTATCACAATACTTGACGGTCGCAACCCGTCCTAATGATGTGCACCATAAATACCATACATAATTCCCTCTTTGAACTACTCGGTTGAATTAAGATGATGTGCACCATAAATACCATACATAAATACCTACACTGGACGGTCGCAACAATATCATAGCTTATTGAGTATATTATATTGACATTGCTTGTCCTCCATTCGGAGTTGACCGTTCTCGACAGGTTTTGATATTATAACTGTTGTTAGATAGTAGAACTAGACAGCGTTCTACGTCGTTTCTGCGGTGTAGGCTGGGACGCTGTCACGTTATGGAATGGCTTCTCTGGAACCATCCTGGACGTATAGCTTTGTTAATCGGGGTCCTTTCAACGCAAGTAGCTAGCTCCGATGCAAGTCCCCGCTAAACCTGTGCTGATCGAGGAAACTACGTTGTCGACAAGTTGTCCATAACCGTGCGAAGACATATTTTCCTTTTAGTTATTAAGACATAGCCTACATTATCTTTGAAAACTCAATCCCTTTTCCCGTGTTTGTGCCCTTGCATTTATCCTTTCATTCGCAACAACATTATCGATTTACCTAGGAAGGGGGTCGAGAAGAGGAGGGTCAGCCACTCACCTTGAGTTTACTTCAGGCGAGAGAATGGATCTTAATTCAACCGTTCCCGTTCGATCGAGTCAATCGATCCCGACCTATCGGTCCCGACCGAATCGATAGCGACAGTGTTCCTTTCTCGTGCACCCTATCACGACCCGCACCCGGAGTAAGGGCATGAGTGCGTGACAGCGTCCCAGCCTACACCGCAGGAACGACGTAGAACGCTGTCTAGTTCTACTATCTAACAACAGTTAGATATTACAACCTGTCGAGAATCAAGGGTCGTCGTCTAACCCAGCTATGACAGTCTATTCTTGTGTATTGCTCCTTCAACCAATCCATTCCTAGGCCAAGGGACCGATTCGGCCCGCAGCAAAAGGGTCGTCGTCTAACCCAGCTATAGTCCGTGATGTCTTGACATTGCCAGTGGCCTTCACACCCTTTCACTGCTTAACAAATGCACGTGACACGGGACGGTGCTTGCTATACTTCGATAGCCCAACAAAACTCTTTTCTAATGTGTTCGTGCAACGACTTGACAAGCAAGGGCTACGTCAAGCCTAGCATCGAGGGAAATATGACTTAAACTACGGGACAAGCGAATGTTAGTATTAATTGTAGTTCCAATTACATTTTAAATAAAAAAGAATGCAATTTTAACTTTAACTAGTTTGAAGTAGATGTTAAATCCAAAACTATTTTTAATTTTAGTAGTCATATTAGTTTCAATAATATTGTAAATGTTTAAATTAACATGAATGCCACGGTATTAGAAACCTAGCTAGCTGATGTCACGTTGCTCGGGGCTCGGTTAGTGTTCGTCTAAACTCGTACGTGCGAACTAGTTATTAGTAATGATAACCAAAAATTGAATTTTAAGTTTAAAATCTAGTCGAGCTCGATTTTTCCTCTTTATCCCATCTCCCACACTCTCTTTCTCTCTCTCTCTCTCGGGTTCTCTCTCACATGTTGTGTTCCTTAACACAACAGGTCCGTAGCATTAAATGCTCTGCATGCGTTATTCTACACAATTTAATAATAAACACTGATACCATATCATTAGAAGAGCAAAGGTTGTCTTGGAAGTCGTAAAAAATTACTTTATATTGTCTTCTCAATACTTTTTTGCATTGGAGATGACTTTTTAAACTTATTGTCATTTCTGAATATTTCTGAATATAGCCGCCTATGCAAGTTATTGTCTTCTGCCTCATGCCACATAGGATACACAGTACATAACAAGACAATAGGGTTTCGTAGCATTAAATGCTGCTGCATGTGTTATCCTACGAAAGAGGGCCACGTGGAGATTGCTGTTGCATGCTTCCTCATGCGTTATTAGCTACACATTTTAATAATACATGTACCCAGAAGACGAGAAAGTTGTTTTGTTGGAAGTTGTTTCCTTTAAAATTATGCTTGCTCCTAGAATCACTCAAGAATTTTCATGAGCCATCAAAAGAGGGCCACGTGGCGGAGTTACAATGAAGACGAAAAGGTTGTGTTGTTGCCTTGCTGGAAGTTGTTTCTTCCTGAATAATGCTTTTTGTACCTCCAAATTGCACTTTCAAACTGGCCATCCTTACGTGGCAGCTGACGTGATATGTTGATCTGACAGCTGACGTGGCAATTTTTTTTAAAATAAAAATTAACATTAAAGTTAATATTCCAGATTAACATTAACATTAATATTAATATTATCGTTAACATTAACAATAATATTAATATTAACATTAATCTTAACATTAATATTAACATAAATTAATATTAACATTAAAATAACATTGATATTAACGTTAAATTATTATAGAGAAAATTGGGTAGTTAACTTTTTGGATTAAAATTTGCCATGTCATCAGTCATGTCAGATGACACACTATTAATTTAGGAAAATGCTAAGAAGCTCATTTATTTAACATGCCACATCAGATGGGAGGGCTATATATAGATGGTCAATTTGGAGGTACGATAATATCATTACTCTTTCTTGTTGTATTGTTTCTTGTCCTTCGTTTCTTCTGCTGGTTTCTAACACACTCTATTTTCTTCAATGTCGACGTCACATGGAGAAAGTGATCGTCGTGTGGAAGATTTAGTCGATGAAGAAAGCCTCCTTTCAAGAGGACTGTCAGATGATTTGGATGATGAGCAAAGTTTGGAAGATGTTAGCTTAGGAGACAGTAAAGAACAAGATGAAGACATCAACTCAAACAACGAAATGTTATTTCGCATCACCCTTTCTAATGGATTTAAGAAATGCATTATATTTTTACATCTATTTCTCATGTTTATTTTGTTTTATTCTGTTATTAGGGACGACGATGAATCTCCATTGGATTTCGATGCAGCGACGATGAAAAAAATATTGCAATCTGCCAACATTAATAAAGATCCAACCATGCTATTAGAAGAAGATATTGTTGGCCTACAGTTCAACTCTATTGAAGAAGCGGGGACATTCTACCGGATTTATTCAAAAGCATATGGTTTCAGTATTAGAAAGAACGAGGTAAAGAAAAACAAATCTGGTATGGTGACGATCCGTAGTTGGTGTTGTTCGAATGCGGGATTCAGACACAAGAAATACAAGGAAGCTCCAAACAGGGTTCGTGAGCCAAGAAGTGAAAGCAGAAGTGGTTGTAAAGCAATTTTTCGTATTGGGTACACCCATAAAACAAAGATGTGGTCCGTCAAAAAATTTCATGTACATCACAACCATAACCTGGCGAATAATTATGAATCAGCTTTTTTGAGATCCCATCGTAATATAACACCCGCAGAGTTGGAAGAAATTAAGATTATGAAGCAATCAGGGATGGGGACTGGAGAGATATGGAATTTACTTGTCCAGAAGAAAGGTGGCTGGGATAATGTTGGATGGACGAGAAAGGATTTATACAACGCTCTAGCTCAAGATAGTAGAGCACTCGACGATGTTCATGCTTCGACAACACTTACATTTCTTCAATCAAAGGAGAACAGTGACCCAGATTTCTTCTACGACTACAAGGTAGACGAAGATTCCAGATTGACCCATCTCTTTTGGGCTGACGGTTCTTGTCGATTCGATTACGAATTATTTGGAGATTCACTAGCATTCGATTCTACATATAAAACAAATAGAAGTCAAATGCCGTTGGTGGTTCTAGTGGGTACAAACAATCATGCGATGACATGTGTGTTTGGGTTTGCAATGATCCATAATGAGACTGCGGAGACTTATTCTTGGGTTCTGGAAAAATTCCTAGAGTGTATGAACGGCAAATTACCAGTGACAGTTCTCACGGATGGTTGCAAGTCCATGAATAAAGCAATTGAGGATTTAATGCCCAGCGTAGTTCATCGAACGTGCTCATGGCATATCCTTAACAATGCTGCCAAACATGTACACCGAGAGGGTTTTCACAATAAACTGAGTCTTCTGATTAAAAGGTACATAGCACACTTGCTACTTTACTTTGAAGTATGTTGTTGTTACAATATCACAACTTTAGTTAACGTCCATGTTTTCTAAACAGGTACTATTCAGTCGAAGAATTTGAAAACCGTTGGCAGCAGATGCTAACAGATTATAATTTAGAAAACAATGAGTGGACCACTGCATTGTACAAAACGAGGGAGCGATGGGCGGACACATTCCTACGTGGTAATTATTTTGGCGGTTCTACTGCAACAAATAGATGTGAATCTATGAACGCATTTCTGAAAAGGTTTTTGAATGAGAAGCTGCCACTTTGGAAGGCCCTTCAAAATTGTGACCACGGTTTGGCGGCCTTACGTTACGGCCAGATGGGTAAGCATGTCAATGATAAATTCTCAACACCAGTTGTGAATCAAACTAGCATGGCCGTAATAGAAGGTAAATTTGCCGCAATTTACACTAAAACGGTGTTTATAGATGTAAGGAAGGAAATCACACGTTCTGATGCATATACTGTTCCCCATCATCACATCGTAAGAGAGGCAGAAGTTTGCACTGTCCAAAAGTATTTGTCGCCAAACAGTGTCAACCGGAAGGTTACATTTCATCCGGCCGACAACATCATAAAATGTGAATGCATGTGGATGGAGACCAAGGGGATTCCTTGTAGGCATATTTTTTCAGCAATGAAGAGATTGCAAATTGGAGATATTCCAAAGAACTTGATAAAATCTCGTTGGCTCAAGGATTGCAAAGAGAGTTATCTCTCCGGACCTGGCTCAGAAAGAAGATTCATCCACCCAGACATTATTGAGAGCAGAAGGTATGGTTCTATTAATGAACAAGTTAATCTGTTTACATACTATTGTAAGAAATCAAGCAAAATTCAAGAGAGGGGAACGGAGTTGATGTCGTCTGTTCTGATGGAGTTGAAAGAAATGGTGACCGATATTAGCGAAGAAGAACAAATGGTAGCTGATGCAGTTCATGGAGTGCATGAAGCTTTAAAAGAGCCAAATCCGGTAGCAATAAAAGGAAGGCCTTCTCAAGGGAAATCAAGCCAGCCTACAGAAAGTCATCCTATCCCGAAGCCTAGAATATGTAGATTTTGTAAAAAATCGGGTCACGATTATCGTAATTGTAAAGTACGAAAGCGAAATAGTAACAATGAGCAAATGGAATAAAATATAACGTCGTTGACTTAAGACAATGTCTTTCTTATGTGGCAAGATGTCATTCACACGAGATAATTAGATAAAAAAATATGTTCTCCAATGCAAAAGTTTGAGAAGACAATTAGATAAAAATGGAGAACATTAAATTCCAAATTTAAAACACGGAGTACATCAAAAATGGAGAAAATATGTTCTCCGTGCAGTTCAAAACGGAGAATAACATTCTCCGTTTCAAATGACACGGTGAATTTCATTCTCCGTTTCAAATTAAAACGGAGAATGAACATTCTAATGTGTTTTTAACACTGGGAATCTTATTCTCCGTTTCAAAATAAACGGAGAATACCATTCTTCGTTCCAAATTAAACGGCGAATAAAATTTTGTTTTATTTATACTTTTTTTGTAAGTTATGTATGGAGCCCATTTAAAAGGGAAAAAACTTTGATACAGGAGCCTATGTATGACATGTGGGCCATCTCAAAATTTATGTGTATATATATATGTTTACACGTTTTACAAAGCAAGAGGGGACCACATGTCATACATAGGGGTATCAAAACTTTGAAAAGAGTTTTGTTAGAAAAGAGTTTTGTGGGCCCTATTAAAATTTATGTATTTATATATATATGTGTACACATTTTATAAAGCAGGAAGGGCCCACATGTCATACATAGGGGGTATCAAAACTTTGATACCCCCTAATGTATTAAGAAAAAAACTTTGATACATCGGGGGTATCAAAGTTGGCAAAATTCGAAGGGGCAGATTCATTGGTATTAATGGCATATAAATGGCCGTAGTTGGAAGAGTTTGTTCTAGTCTTACTTAGCTTTAATTGAGAAGGGGCAGATGCATTGGTATTGATGGAAATTAATTGAATTGAATTCGAAGTGGCTGCCTTTTTGGCGCATGAGTCCGAGTTGTTCCATGCCTATTGTCACGCCCCAGAACCTGAATACTGGAGAGCGGGGGAATGACTCAGCCAGCTACGTAGTACGGGTAGATGAATACCGTATAATACGATCAATGCTGTCTAACCAGACGAGGGGGTGCATACTACATAAAAGTCTTTCTATGGTCACTTCACATCTATTGTCTCAATCATTCAAATAAGAAACAGTAATAAAGAACATGTAAGATGAAGCAGTAAGGCGTCCCAAACGTTCAGTCAAAATGTTCTTGAGATCTGGCTTTACAAAATATAGCCAGATGGTATAGTAAAGTGTACACAATTGTTATCAGCTGCAGTCTGACTTAATTACAATTATGCAAAAGTAAGTACAAGATAATCCGACTAACATGTCGGTGCCAAACGGCTAAGTATAAGGTAAATAACAAAACGAGCGGTGAAGTAAGAAAACCCACTCGAGTCCTCCTGCGATCATCCCTCTAGTATTGACCATCTTGGAGGTAGAAGTAAGCTGGATCCTCGGGGACCGGCTCTAAATCTGGCCATGCAAAACCAGAGAGGTTAGACCTCTAATAGCAAGTACCACAAGGAAGGACGATATGAAGGACTAAACCAGTAAGTAAAAGAATATAATGATAATAGATCTCTGCTTTCCACTAGGATTCACAACACATCACGACACTTCGAACCAACCTCCCAACCAAACAAGGACAGAAGTTGGCCCGTCATGTCCTGACATTCTGATCATCCCAGTTAGGTAACAGAGTAGTGCAGTACACAAACAAATCATCTTGAACGGCCAATCAACTACTACGGCTTGCTAATGTGAGTCCTAAGTTATCCTGGAATTATGCAATTAGGGATTCCTCAGTTCTTACTATGTGCAAGCAAGGCTAGTCTATCCAGTCAATCAATTGCGCCAATCATGTATTTAGACGAGTCCCAGCGGGATGCCCGCCGTTATAGCATGTACAATAATATAAGCAGATACTGTTCCCTGCCCGTGTGACAGATTTACAGTATCTATGGGAACCAGCCGGCCCGTCGGGTACTTAATAGTCCCAAGGGGGCTGCCATGTAAGAACTCGGGAATCCATTCTCTCCATGCCATCATTATTTTATTTAACTTAATAGTCCCTACGTTGAGCGAAGTTCCATGTCGTGGATCATGGTCATTCAAATGAGTACTTTTGTACGGGGTACGATATGCGCAACTCTACAACGATACCCGTACGGCTATGTTGTAGGTCTTACATAGCGTGATACAACAATCAAATCTAACCACGGAGTAATCATGCCTTGACCATAAAGTACACATGCTAGTTTTTGTAAGAAAATAAATAACTGAATAAATAAATAAATAAATAAGTTGAAGCCTGCATGTGCCTGTATGCCAATATTCGGGATCGGCTAATCGAGTACAATAGTTCATTACATGAACATGTCTCATTCATTCATTTCAATAAGACGACTAGCCAGTCTCTTAGTTCCAACTAGGAACGCATGATCAATTAGTCAAGATAACCATCGTCATTAATGGTGACAAGGCATGAAAGTCAATTAGTATTACATGGGGTCGAGCCTATAACTCCTCAGAGTTAAGTTCTAGTCAGACTGGGTATCCATAGATCAATCAAGACATATGACACATTCCACATAACAATCTGTATTAACAATATTAACATATCATGATTTATCAAGTTCATGTAAAAAGGTGTAAGGAAATAGGAGAATTATCATGCCATCATTAAATGAATAAGTTATAGAGCAAATAGTAACACCCAGGTTAGAAGTCACGCCAACAAGTCTATACTAAGGCCAAAAGTTACGCCAAGTCTAGTAGGAGTGAGCGTGTAAAATGATACACGCGGGTAAGCGTGAGCGTGAAAAAGTAATTCACGCTAGCATGCACAGTGTGAGCGTGAAGGGAAATTCACGCACGTTCAAGCGAGCGTAAAAAGAGGACAAGAAATCCACGCACGCAAGGATGTGCGTGACTAAAAATACACGCACGCTCATGGATGTGTGCGTGACTGAAAATACACGCACGCTCATGGATGTGTGCGTGACTAAAAATACACCCACGCTCATGAGAACGTCAGCGTGACTAAAAATATACGCACGCTCATGAGAACGTTAGCGTGACTAAAAATACACGCACGCTCATGAGAACGTCAGCGTGACTAAAAATACACGCACGCTCATGAGAACGTTAGCGTGACTAAAAATACACGCAGCCACGTAAGAACGTGTGCGTGACTCAGCCTTCGTCCCAGCCAGAAAATGAAGTTCTCAGCCAGAAAGCACGCTAAGTTAGGAGATCAAAACCTATGAACAGCCGAAAACACAAACTTAGATCTAGAGAAAACAAGCCACAGAAATCACATATGCCAAGCACTAAACTCTCTCAGGATCACGAGAGGAAGAGTAATGATCCATAAAAATGGGTGATTGAGAAGCAAGTTTGCACTTGCCTTCTCCTGCTGCTGGTAGGTGGTGGAGAGTAATGGGAGGAAGAAGAAGAAGTAATGGTGAGAATGAAGTTATGAGGAGAGAGAAGAGATGGAAGCTTTAAATAGGGGGAGTGGTGGTAGGTGGGAGCTAATGGGCCGGGTTGGATTCGGATTCATCCATGAACCCGAGAACCTAACCTAGGCCGAACCAAATAAGCAAGACTAAAAGCAGGAAATAGAATGCAGATAATAAAATTGCAGAAAAATGATTGACATGAAAATTAAAGAGCAGATAATTAATTAACATGAATTTATAGGAATTTAAATACAGAATAATACATGATAAATACTAAATAAATATATATGAATTGTACATGTATATATAAAAATACGTATTCCGGGAACGGGGAGTGACATCTCTACCCACCTTAGAAAAATTCCGTCCTCGGAATTTCAAATCCAAGCAGGTAGAAATATCGGAGCTAAACTAATACAAGCAATTCTAGTGAGCAAGCAATCATTTCTACCATATCAAAAGCAAGTACTATATATGTAAATTCATCAATCCATGATATCAAGTAGCTCTACCCATAAAGTGACAAACATGAAGAATCAGGACAATCAAGGTATACAGAAAGAGATATACCTTGTGAGTCAAACAGGTATGGATACCGTGATCGGATATCATCCTCACGTTCCCACGTTGACTCTCCCAAGGAGTGATGACCCCAAGCATCATGGACAAGACTAATTGTTCGGTTCTTGAGTATCTTCTCTCTTCGGTCCAAAATGGACACAGGCTGTTCCTCGTAAGACAGGTTGGTACCAACAACCAGCTTAGAGTGATCGAGGACATGGCTTGGGTCCGATACATACCTACGTAATTGAGATACATGAAACACGTCATGCACCTCTCGTAACGAAAGTGGGAGGGATAAACGATAAGCAACATCGCCTATCCGATTAAGGATAACAAATGGGCCGACGTACCGCGGACTCAATTTCCCGCGAACGCCAAATCTAATGACCCCACGAGTAGGTGAGATCCACAAGAATACGTGGTCCCCAGCAGAGAATTCTAATGGCCTACGATGCTGGTCTGCCCAATGACGATGCCGATCCTGCGCAACTCGAAGTCGCTCTCTAATTCCCTTAACCACTTCAACCGTCTGAACAATCATTTCTGGGCCTAACATCTTCCTCTCTCCGATATCATCCCATGCAAGTGATGACCTGCACTTCTTACCATATAATGCTTCAAATGGCGCCATCTGGATACTGGCTTGATAACTATTGTTATATGAAAACTCGACCAAGTACAGGTGGCTCTCCCAAGATCCTCCAAAATCTAAAGTGCAAGCTCGCAACATATCTTCTAAAGTCTGAATCGTTCTTTCTGATTGCCCATCCATCTGCGGATGGTAAGCCGTGCTAAATCTTAACTTGGTACCCAGACTATGATGTAAGCTCCTCCAGAAATGTGATGTAAAACGGGTATCTCGATCCGACACAATACTGACAGGGACTCCATGTTGCCTGACTATCTGTTGCATATATAATTCTGCCAACTTTTCTGTAGATTGCCCTACTCTGAAAGGAAGAAAGTGTGCTACCTTCGTAAGTCGGTCCACTATTACCCAAATAGCGTCCTTACCACTTGGTAATCTCGGTAAACCGGTCACAAAGTCCATTGTAATATGCTCCCATTTCCATTCCGGAATAGGAAGCGGTTGCAATAACCCAGCTGGCCTCTGCTGTTCTGCCTTCACTTGCTGACATACCAAGCAACGGGAAACAAATCTAGCTATCTCCCTCTTTATCCCTTTCTACCAGAAATGCTGCTTGATATCTTGGTACATCTTAGTCCCTCCAGGGTGAATAGAATACTGAGAATTGTGAGCTTCTGCCATAACCTCATGTCTGATATCTCCACTAGGCACACATAGACGCGATCCAAACCTAAGTGTACCATCTTCATAAATTCTCATCTCCTTCCTGAGTCCTGACTCACATTCTGCCCTAAGCTTCTGAATCCTTGGGTCTTGTGCCTGAGCTGCCTTGATCCTGCCTACCAAGTCGGATTGAACTTGCAGACTAGATAGAACTCCTACGTCACTAGAAAGTATAACTTCGATGCCCATCTCCTGAAGGTCTTCTAAGATATGTCTATGTGTTGTCAACATAAATGTGCCGCCTCTTCTGCTGAGAGCGTCTGCTACCACATTAGCCTTGCCTGGATGATATTGAAGCTCTACGTCATAATCCTTAATCAACTCCAACCATCTTCTCTGCCTCATGTTCAGCTCCTTCTGAGTAAAGATGTACTTCAGACTTTTATGATCTGTGTACATCTCCACTCGGTCACCATATAAGTAATGCCTCCATAGCTTCAGAGCAAACACTACTGCCGCTAACTCCAAATCATGAGTTGGGTAATTCTTCTCGTGGTCCCGAAGCTGCCTAGATGCATATGCTATCACCTTCCTATGCTGCATAAGGACACATCCAAGTCCTTTACCTGACGCATCACAATATACTGTAAAACCTCCGGGTCCAACTGGCAATGTAAGAATAGGTGCTGATATCAATTTCTGCTTCAAAGTCTCAAATGATGCCTGATATTCTGCCGACCAAACGAATGGTACATCCTTCCGGGTCAAGCGGGTCATGGGTACTGAAAGCCTTGCAAAGTCTGACATAAACCTTATGTAATATCCTGCCAATCCCAAGAAGCTCCGCACATCTGCTACGGTCTTGGGTACTGGCCAACTCTCTACTGCTTCTACCTTCTTGGGATCTACTGCTACTCCAGCTCCTGATATGATATGACCCAAAAATAAAATATGATCCGACCAAAACTCACACTTGCTGAGCTTGGCATACAACTGGTTCTCTCTCAGAACCTGCAACACTTTCCTGAGGTGATTTTCATGCTCCTCTTTACTAGCAGAGTATACGAGAATGTCATCAAGAAACACAACGACAAACTGGTCTAAATACGGCATAAAGATGTGGTTTATCAAATCCATGAATATAGCTGGAGCATTGGTCAAACCAAACGGCATTACTAAGAATTCATAATACCCATACTTCGACCTGAATGCTATCTTGAGAATATCTTCCTTCCGAACCCTCACCTGATGGTACCCTGAACGAAGATCTATCTTGAAGAAAATTCTAGCTTTGCTCAACTGGTTAAATAAGTCGTCAATCCTGGGTAATGGGTACTTGTTCTTCACTGTTGCCGCGTTAAGCTTCCTGTAGTCAATGCACAATCTGGATGACCCATCCTTCTTCTACACAAGTACCACTGGCGTTGCCCATGGTGACACGCTAGCTTGGATGAACTTCTTCTCCTTCAGTTCCTCTATATGCTGGTATACCTTGGCCTGCTCTAAATCCGCCATTCTGTAAACCCGATCTGATATCGGTTTAGTTCCTGGTGCCAATTCTATGCTGAACTCAATATCTCTAACCGGTGGTAGACCTGGAAGTTCTTCGGGAAATACGTCTAGAAATTCTTCAACTACCTTCGGGATCTGAACTTCCTCCATTGCCGTTACTACTCCCTGCTCTGGTTGAGTTGCCTCTGATCTGACTAAGGTGAACCTCTCCATGCCTGGAATATCAAAAGATACACTCCCTCTACGACAATCTATTGTCGCATGACTGTCTTTCAGCCAGTCCATGCCTAAGATAATGTCGAAATTTCCGACAGAAAATTCTATCAACCGGGCGGGTAAGGAATGCCCGCAAACTACAACGCTACAGGCTAAAATAACTCTACTAACTCCTACGAGCCCATTACCAGTGAGTATATTCAACCTCCCTAGCAATGCCTCGAACTCCATTCCTAGTCGTGTCGTACATCGTACAGATATAAATGAATGGGATGCTCCCGAGTCAAACAATACTACTGCGGGATATGAGGCGACGAGAATGTTACCTGCCACAACATCTCCCGATGCCAATGCCTCCTCCAAGGACAGAGTGAATGCTTGCCCTCGACCTCCTTGCTGATTTCCATGCTGCGGCCTAGGCTGATGCTGCTGCTGGCCCCTGCCTTGATGATGCTGGGGTGGTTATGCTGGTGTTGCTGCATCGGCGGTCCCTGCTGTCGAAACATCTGAGCCTCGATACTGGCCCGCCCCTGGTGCTGGCAGAGCAAGAAACTGTTGCCCTGGTCCTCCTGACCTCGAATTCATGGGACATATGGTAACCCGATGATCTGGATTTCCACATATCAGACACAGTCCATTCAATGTCCGACACACATCTCTAGTGTGTCCCATCTTCCCATAATAAGTGCAGCCCACCGGGGGTTGCTGGTTCTTTCTCTGTTGCTGTTACTGCTGCCTGGGTGGTGGTGCTGGTCCTCGTATCGCCACATCGTGGATACGAATGCCAGTGGATGGTGCTGTTGTTCGGGGCGCTGCTCCCCCTCCTCCTTCAATCTGACTGTGGGACCTCTTCTGACCCCCAGTCCTCACCGCAAGCCTCTGAATGGTGATCTCATGCCTTCGAGTTGCTGTCAATATCTCATCAAAAGTCTGGTAATTGTGCCCTTCTATCAATTGTAAGAGTTCGAGATGAAACCCTTGCTGGAACCTCATGGCCTGCTGGCTCTCTGTTGCTACCATCTCTGGGGCGAATCTACTCAATCTGCAGAACTCTGCTGCATAAGTATCTACAGTCTTGCCGGCCTGCCTGAGGCTGATAAACTTCTGTTGTAGCTCAAACTGCGCCACAACTCTATAGTACTTGGTCTTGAATCTTGCAGTGAAATCGTCCCAAACCACAGGACGTCTGATGCCCACTTCCTCTGATTCCCACCAATCACATGCGAGATCCTGAAGTAACAACTTCACTAGATCCACACGTTCTTCTGCCGGTACCTTAGCTGCTGTCAGAATAGTCTCCACGTCCTTAAGCCATGCATCTGCTGACATGGCATCTTTCGTGCCCTCGAAACGGTGGGGGTTGTACTTACAAAACCTGGCTGATGCTCCTGAATCAGTCCTCACTCCTCTTTCCAATGCCGTCTGCAATCCTTGGTTGAGTAGCACATTCTGCTCTTGTAGCTGAGTGTGCATACGTTGCTGGGCCAACATCTGATGTTGCTGAGTGGCCATCATTCCTCTCATAATCTCCAGAAGGGCTGGTGTGTCCACTTGGGTAGGTGGAACTGTTGGTGGTGGTAGAATATCTGGATACTGCGATCCAGCTGCTGCTACCACTATCACTTCTTCCTGAGTAGCCTCCTGAGGCGAGACTGGCCCTTGTTGCTGACCAACCTGGTCAGGTTGTCCATGTTGCTCTTGTTGCTGTTGTCCAGTCCTGGCAGATGCAGACGAAGTGCCCCTAAGAAAAGGGACAAGAGAACAATTAAACGACCGGACATGAAGGATCAATGAAGTCAAAGGATGCCGGAATGTCAAGCAAGCGTTGAGAATAATGAATCAGAAGATCAAGGGGAAACATGTGTGATTGAGACATCCTATAAATCAAAAACACCCTACAAGTCTGAAATCAGACCTGTATGGGCCACCACTAAAACCTTGTCACGCCCCAGAACCAGAATACTGGAGAGCGGGAGAATGACTCAGCCAGCTACGTATTACGGGTAGATGAATACCGTATAATACGATCAATGCTGTCTAACCAGACGAGGGGGTGCATACTACATAAAAGTCTTTCTATGGTCACTTCATATCTATTGTCTCAATCATTCAAATAAGAAACAGTAATAAAGAACATGAAAGATGAAGCAGTAAGGCGTCCCAAATGCTCAGTCAAAATGTTCTTGAGATCTGGCTTTACAAAATATAGCTAGATGGTATAGTAAAGTGTACACAATTGTTATCAGCTGCAGTCTGACTTAATTACAATTATGCAAAAGTAAGTAAAAGACAATCCGACTAACATGTCGGTGCCAAACGGCTAAGTATAAGGTAAATAACAAAACGAGCGGTGAAGTAAGAAAAGCCACTCAAGTCCTCCTGCGATCATCCCTCTAGTATTGACCATCTTGGAGGTAAAAGTATGCTAGATCCTCGGGGACCGGCTCTAAATCTGGCCATGCAAAACCAGAGAGGTTAGACCTCTAATAGCAAGTACCACAAGGAAGGACGATATGAAGGACTAAACCAGTAAGTAAAAGAATATAATGATAATAGATCTCTGCTTTCCACTAGGATTCACAACACATCATGACACTTCGAACCAACCTTCCAACCAAACAAGGACAGAAGTTGGCCCGTCATGTCCTGACATTCTGATCATCCCAGTTAGGTAACAGAGTAGTGCAGTACACAAACAAATCATCTTGAACGGCCAATCAACTACTACGGCTTGCTAATGTGAGTCCCAAGTTATCCTGGAATTATGCAATTAGGGATTCCTCAGTTCTTACTATGTGCAAGCAAGGCTAGTCTATCTAGTCAATCAATTGTGCCAATCATGTATTTAGACGAGTCCCAGCGGGATGCCCGCCGTTATAGCATGTACAATAATATAAGCAGATACTGTTCCCTGCCCGTGTGACAGATTTACAGTATCTGTGGGAACCAGCCGGCCCGTCGGGCACTTAATAGTCCCAAAGGGGCTGCCATGTAAGAACTCGAGAATCCATTATCTCCATGCCATCATTATTTTATTTAACTTAATAGTCCCTACGTTGAGCGAAGTTCCATGTCGTGGATCATGGTCATTCAAATGAGTACTTTTGTACGGGGTACGATATGCGCAACTCTACAACGATACCCGTACGGCTATGTTGTAGGTCTTACATAGCGTGATGCAACAATCAAATCTAACCACGGAGTAATAATGCCTTGACCATAAAGTACACATGCTGGTTTTTGTAAGAAAATAAATAACTGAATAAATAAATAAATAAATAAGTTGAAGCCTGCATGTGCCTGTATGCCAATATTCGGGATCGGCTAATCGAGTACAATAGTTTATTACATGAACGTGTCTCATTCATTCATTTCAATAAGACGACTAGCCAGTCTCTTAGTTCCAAATAGGAACGCATGATCAATTAGTCAAGATAACCATCATCATTAATGGTGACAAGGCATGAAAGTCAATTAGTATTACATGGGGTCGAGCCTATAACTCCTCAGAGTTAAGTTCTAGTCAGACTGGGTATCCATGGATCAATCAAGACACATGACACATTCCACATAACAATCTGTATTAACAATATTAACATATCATGATTTATCAAGTTCATACAAAAAGGCGTAAGAAAATAGGAGAATTATCATGCCATCATTAAATGAATAAGTTATAGAGCAAATAGTAACACCCAGGTTAGAAGTCACGCCAACAAGTCTATACTAAGGCCAAAAGTCACGCCAAGTCTAGTAGGAGTGAGCGTGTAAAATGATACACGCGGGTAAGCGTGAGCGTGAAAAAGTAATTCACGCTGGCATGCACAGTGTGAGCGTGAAGGGAAATTCACGCACGCTCAAGCGAGCGTAAAAAGGGGACAAGAAATCTACGCACGCAAGGATGTGCGTGACTAAAAATACACGCACGCTCATGGATGTGTGCGTGACTGAAAATACACGCACGCTCATGGATGTGTGCGTGACTAAAAATACACGCACGCTCATGAGAACGTCAGCGTGACTAAAAATACACGCACGCTCATGAGAACGTTAGCGTGACTAAAAATACACGCACGCTCATGAGAACGTCAGCGTGACTAAAAATATACGCACGCTCATGAGAACGTTAGCGTGACTAAAAATACACGCACGCTCATGAAAACGTTAGCGTGACTAAAAATACATGCAGCCACGTAAGAACGTGTGCGTGACACAGCCTTCGTCCCAGCCAGAAAATGAAGTTCTCAGCCAGAAAACACGCTAAGTTGGGAGATCAAAATCCATGAACAGCCGAAAACACAAACTTAGATCTAGAGAAAACAAGCCACAGAAATCACATATGCCAAGCATTAAACTCTCTCAGGATCACGAGAGGAAGAGTAATGATCCATAAAAATGGGTGATTGAGAAGCAAGTTTGCACTTGCCTTCTCCTGCTGCTGGTAGGTGGTGGAGAGTAATGGGAGGAAGAAGAAGAAGTAATGGTGAGAATGAAGTTATGAGGAGAGAGAAGAGATGGAAGCTTTAAATAGGAGGAGTGGTGGTAGGTGGGAGCTAATGGGCCGGGTTGGATTCGGATTCATCCATGAACTCGAGAACCTAACCTAGGCCGAACCAAATAAGCAAGACTAAAAGCAGGAAATAGAATACAGATAATAAAATTACAGAAAAATAATTGACATAAAAATTAAAGAGCAGATAATTAATTAACATGAATTTATAGAAATTTAAATACAGAATAATACATGATAAATAATAAATAAATATATATGAACTGTACATGTATATATAAAAATACGTATTCCGGAAACGGGGAGTGACACTTATAAATGGCAGTAGTGTAGAGAGAGTTTGTTCTCGTCTCACTTATTCATATAATACGCCGTGTAATATGAATACGTATGAGTCCGAGTTGTTCCAGTATTTCGAAGGGAGGAGTCGTCAACATATTCATATAATACGCCGTGTACAAGAGGCAGTTGGGTGCCAGTTGTTGTGGGCAATTTAGAGAACAATTCAGCACTTTGCTCTCGTACTCCTTCTTCGCCGGGCATCTCTCCCTCATCATATCAACTTTTCTCCTGACGATAGGCTCTAAGGTTTTCTACATTAATTCTGCATCCACCTTGCACGTATCATACGTGGTTAGCCTCAAGGAGTTGTAGTGTGTCCAGTCATAGGAGATAAAGTTGAATATGAGCATAGTATAGTGTTTGATGTATGCATTAAAGAGTGGGATGAATAGCAACTCTATGTCGTCCTCCAAATCCATGACGAAGTCTACTAAATCTGTTTGGATGTCTTTAAAGGCGCCGGGTTTTGCATTTTCTTCATTGGCACGTTGAGCGATGGTCTGTTTTCCAAAAATAATACACAATATCATGAGTAATTTTTTTCTGTCACTCATCATCGGTTTACACATGAATATGGATTTTTCTGTTTGAATTCTTACCAATGTGTGGGCCGTCATGAATGCAGACCACTTATGTGATTGGGGTGGCGGCTTTTTTTTTGGATCAATGGCACCTCCTTCGAACTAGACGGGGTACACCTTTTACTGCCTTGAATTTTTCTCAGCTTCCTTATTATTATGTCCAGTATGCCAGCCTCCATGTCGTCATAGTTGAGTATGTCTTGTAAGTCTACTACCGACAGCTGGACTGAAACTCCATTTTCACCCTTTTTCGGATCAAATACGTATACCATATCACTGCACATAAATTTAGTTTAGATTAAATTAATAAAGATAGATTCTCATTACATAATTGTGAAAAAAGTCTATAAAAAACGAACGAAAAAAAGGGTTCAGAATACATACTTTGGAGAATTCTTTCTGGGAATTACGATGTCGATGTATTGTTTCTTCAGCTCTTCATCCGCATATTTCCAAAGTAAGAGTTCATCGCATTCCCTTAGTATGACGTGGTTCTTCTTTAATTCAGCCATTTTGGTGTCTTCTCGGGATTTCGGAGCGGCATTAACCTTTCGCTTTTTATTAGCCTCTCCAACTGTATTGCTTTTTATTAACCTCTTTCCCCCCGATCCTCCTCTTCCTCTGACTTTCTTGGAGCAGCAAGTTCAGCAGCTGCTTGAAACTCCTTGTTCTGAAGTACTACAACCATGGCTTCGAGATCTTTAATTTTCCTATCCTTTTCATTGGCTTCAATATTAAACGATTCAACTTTATTTTGAAGCTCCTTTTCTCCTCAACGAGCCTTTCATTTGTTTCTCTGAGTTGTTTGGTTGTTCGCACTGAAATAAAACAAACAACAATGAAATGTATGATGTGGACCTAACACGGAGAATGACATTCTCCGTGTAATATAATACGGAGAATAGAATTCTCCGTTTGGAATTACACGGAGAATAACCTTTCCACTATCGAAATGATAGGGAATAGTAATTATCCGTTTCAAATAACGCGGAGAATGACTATTCTCCGTGTTATAGTACACGGAGAATAGTCATTCTCCTGGAAGATTACAAATCAGAAATTTGAAATAGAAAAGATTTTACCTTGTGCATGTAGATCTGATTTAAGAACAGAATTTTGTTGTCTCAAATCCTCCAGTTCATGCACAGAGCCCTCCATCACAACGTTGACTTCACGTTGTTGTGCTTCTTGTGCCTCGAGCTCTTTCAGCTTTTCTTTGAGTTTCTCGTTCTCAAGGTTGGTTGCACGTAACTGCGCTCTTTGTGCCTGCATCTCTTTTAAATTTTCTTTGAGTTCTTCATTCTGTGCAAGAATATCAGAATAATGTCTTCTCAAATCCTCCAGTTCATGCACAGAGCCCTCCATCACAACATTGACTGCACGTTGTTGCTCTTCTTTTGCCTCGAGCACTTTCAGCTTTTCTTTGAGTATGGCATTCTCAAAGTTGGCTGCACGTAACTGCGCTCCTTGTGCCTCCATCTCTTTCAGCTTTTCTTTGAGTTCTTCATTCTGCGCAAGAATATCAGAATGATGTCTTCTCAAATCCTCCAATTCCTTTGCTGAGTCGTCCATCACAGCGCCCATTTCATGATGCTGTGGTATCCGTTGTTCATCAAAATTATCCCCACCTGCTTCTTGGTGTTCTTCCTCTCCCTCTTTTTCAACTTCTTCTATAGGTGGCTCACCTTCTTTGTGCCCTTCTTCTTCCCTAACAGGTATAACCAGATCTTCTAATATCATCTTCGATCTCATTTTGTTATGATATTCGGCCTTGAGGAAGTTTGAGATTTCGTACCCATTCCATGTGAAAAATCTTGGGTAATCAGGAATTGGGGCGAACTTTCTTTCCATAAATTTACTATGTTCTGCAAACCAATAGAGGAAGTATATTGTGCAACCTTCCAATTTGTGGAAAACCATTGAGTAATCCCCCTGTTCAGTTTTGCTTCTACTCCTCTTTATGCTATCCATTACATATGCCAGGATTAACCTTGGCCAGCATATACTATTGATGACGTCCACACTGTCTACCAAGGCCAAGAATCTGTACGGCAAATTTGAACCGCCAGACTTTGTGAAGAATACTGTTTGGCACAAGTGGAAGATTATTAGCTTAGGCCAAATCATCTGGATTAACAGCGTTATCTCCGCCACGAAGCCATCGTAACAATTCAAAGAACTTGTCTCTCACTTCCTTATTCGTGACTTCTGAGTGTTTGCCTTAGTATTAGCCAGCAATCTTGTGAAATGATCTCTACACAGGCTCAATGATGCTGGTGGTGTGGGCTGCTGTTGTTTTTTCTTTATCAATCTTCTATAAGAAACATCATCAACGCTTTCTTCGTTCAGCGGTAGACCGAATATGACTGCCATATCCTTGACGCTTGGCGCGATTTTAATAGTGGTGCTCAATTGAAAGCACCCGACGCCATCTTCTTCTTCTGTGTAACTTGTAATTAAATTCTCAAGCCCTTCCGTTACCTTGGCCATTTCGGAGACGTGGACTCTGTTTTGGTAGAAAATCTCGACAAAATTCCAGAAACCAGTATTCTTCAAGGAACCAATAACTGGCTCAGGTAAACGGCCAACATCTCGATTGACCTCCTCCATAAGATTTAGCATTGGCTTGAAGGTAGAACGGAAAAGTCTTGAATCCTTATTCCTGACAGATTTTCTTTCTGCAAAAAAAACAAAAAAACAAAAAATTAGGTCGGCCATTCTTATGGGTTTTAACACTGGGAACGGCATTCTCCGTTTCAAGTTAGACGGAGAATTCCATTCTCCGTTCCAAATTAAACGGTGAATAGAATTTAACATTTAAATGCGTTTTATGACGGAGAATGTCATTTTTCTTGTAATATATATAGAATTTGCGAACATAAAATCAAAGTTATACCTTCTGTTTGCACTTCTTCTTGCACTTCTTTTTGTTTAGCAGCTTTTTCCTTTTTCCTTTGTGCAACTTTCTTAGAATAGGGTTTCCGTTGTTCTCCGTCTATCGCTTTTGGATTTTCTGTAACTGGTACATCATCTCTATTTGGTGATGCTGCCGGTGATGATTCTGCCGTTGATGCCGACATGGTGTGAATATTGCGAATGGGGAGGAAGGTTTGAAGATTTTGGAGGAGAATGACCTAGGTTTGAGTACAGAGTAGATTATGGAAGAAGAGGAAGCTCCGAAACGGTTTTCTTTTTCCCCTTTTTTTTTTAATAAAAGGGTTCGGAGGTGTTTTGAATTAATTAGAAGGGCAAAAATGTCATTTGATGGAAGGGCAAAAGACTTATTTCTGCTTAATTATATTAATTTGAAGGACAGAAATGATTCTACTTAATCAAAAAGAATTGAAGCCGTTTGGCAAAAATGTCATTACAACTCAACAAAACAAATGAACATAATACATTAGGGCTTTCCATACATCTATTCTACTATATAATAGGAAAACTTAGATGGTGAAACTTTTGAATTCCGAAAATACTCTTACATACTTATACTAATTAAAAATAGTTCATTAATTTTAATAAGGACAACTTAGTAATTAGGAAGACTACCCTTTGGTCTTCCTAAAGAGTCTTCCTAAATTAATTAAGAAATGTTAAAATACGTGCAAGGCACGTGCACATATGCTAGTTAAATATAAAAGAAGAAGAAAAAAAATCATCGTCTTCCATATTCAACCAGATTGGACTTCTTTTTTAGCTCTTCATTGTGCTCTGAAGTTGTAATCCATTCAGCAACTTTGCGTCTTTCCTTTTCCGCATCAAACTGCATATAACAAACATAACATCAAAAATATTGCTCTAAAAAGTTAAAGTTTTTGACGACATATTTTCATACTTACATCGATAGAATGGTAGTCCAGGCTACATCGGTCTTTCATGAATGCAATTAAAAAAATTCCACAATCAACTAAATTGCCTTGGCGGGGAACATAAGAAGGACGTTTTATTACAAAAGTAGAAAAGCTGAACCTAGCATCTCTCAGCTTCAAAATCTCTTCTTCGAGAAAGATATCCAAATTTGAAAGCTACAATTACCAGAAAATAATATGTATTAGTATAATGTGTATCTTGTACCCAATTCATAAAAATTGATAAATATGAGCTTACTATTTCTTTTATAACTGTTCTGCTTTGAATCGGATCATCTTTAGATGCAAGTGAGTCCCAAATTTCAACAGTCCTGTTTTTAAACACAACTCTTGCAAGAGTATAGTGTTCGCCCAAATGAATGGGTATGTATATCTGAATCAGAATAATTAGATAAAACAAGTTAGTAAATTTTTAGAAAATTAGGATTAATAATTAAACATAAATACATTAATACCTCTTTACAAGTGCTTAAAGATCCCATGTAATCCTGAAAGTATTTAAACTTCTTCCATAATTCATGAGCCTTTTTGACGGATTGAGGTAACGTGGCTTTCTACATACACATCAATTAATACATTACGAAGGACAAACAAACGAGAAAATTGTTAATGCATATGCATTGAAGAATAAAATGCTCACTCACCGACATCCTTATTGGTAAAAACCATACATTAGCTTTATTGGAGGTTCTTTTCCGTTCCTCCACGGTGAGAAGAGCAGAGACAATACTTACAATCTGAATAAAACATTAAAAATGTCAGCGATGGAATCGAAGTAAACATAGATGGCATCTAAGAAGAAATATACTATCTATACATACCCCATTGGTAATTCTCGTTAAAGGAGCTAAGGTCTTCATCTCCAACCGAGACACATTGGTTTTGTTGCAAGATGATATTATTTCTCTAAGAAAAGAAACGAATAAATTAGGAGAAAAAAACTGTTGGAATTAAATCAAAACTCATATTACTTACTCGTCAGGTCTATCAACTGCAAAAATATAGTCGTAATATCTCGAAGAAACACTAGTACAATTGCTAGGCTTCGAGGTTGAACCCCTTATTAAATTTTTGGATGGTGTGACCGGATGTAAATTTCTACGCATTCTTTTAGAAGGACGGCTAAAGTCAGTTTCTTCTTCTTCTATAGCGTTCAATGCGAGATATCGGTCCAATGCTTTACTACGAGACTGTAGCTCCACGTCCTCCTCTTCGGAAGAAGATTCAACGGAAACCACCTTCATATTATTAAATGCTCTAGATGAAGATGCCTCCTTCAAAGCTGGAGATTCTTCAGTCTTCTCCAAACGCCGAGATAACTTCATTTGTTCAATTTTTATCTTGCAACATCAGCTGAAATCGTCGACAGATGTTCTTCAATCTTGCGCAACAAACGCGGAATGAAGGTTTCATTTGGATTTGGCATCCAATCTTCTACGTCTTCTACATTTCCTCCCACACGAGTAGACATCTTGAGAACAAAAAAACTATTTTATTTCAGAAAACTATTCTATGTATTTCAGAATGAATAATAGTACTATGAAACAAGAAAACTATTTTATATATAGCAAGAGAGAAGTACAAAAAGTGAGGAAGATGAAAAGACAAATAAATTTCGAGACTAGCAAACAATCTACTAGCCGTTTGATTAAGGAGGGCTCGAGGAAGATTCTACTAGCCGTTTGATTGAGGAGGGCTCGAGAAAGATTCTACTATCCGTTTGAAAATTACAAAAGGTTATCGTGATCAACTCCAATTAAGGAACTCTATAAGAGGTTTAATTCCGCTTGATTGAGGAATTCGATGAAGTCCACCGCGAACCGGAACTTCTTCTTCTTTTCTTCTTCATCTCCGTTTCTCCTTCCACCACCACCATGCCCTGTAGATTTATAACAAAAATATTAAATTGTTAGATGAAACGAAAAAAACTAAATACGGAAAGATTACTAAATCAAAATCAAACAGAACACATATTCATAGAAAACATGAGATTAAAGATGAAAGTGTCACAGAAGCAACACCACAATTTTACAACAACTAAGCAGACTCTGCTAAGCAATAACTAAAATTAGGGATTGTGTCCTCCTTGGATTTAATTTACACAAAGAAGAGATTTGAGAGAATGAGCTTTTGTCGGCTTCCTTAATGTACCATTCTCCGTCCTAAATGTACCATTCTCCGTCCATTCACCATATTAAAAGCAAAGAGAATGGCCATTCTCCGTGTTAAAAGCAAAGAGAATGGCCATTCTCCGTCCATTCGCCGTATTCATCGTCCATTTGCCGTATTAAAAGCAAAGAGAATGGCCATTCGCCGTATTCTCCGTCCATTCTCCGTCCTAAATGTACCATTCTCCGTCCATTCGCCGTATTAAAAGCAAAGAGAATGGCCATTCTCCATCCATTGGCCGTATTCACCGTCCATTCGCTATATTAAAAGCAAAGAGAATGGCCATTCTCCGTCCATTCGCCGTATTCACCGTCCATTCGCCATATTAAAAGCAAAAAGAATGGCCATTCGCCCTATTCTCCGTCCTAAATGTACCATTCTCCGTCCTAAATGTACCATTCTCCATCCTAAATGTACCATTCTCCGTCCATTCGCCGTATTAAAAGCAAAGAGAATGGCCATTCTCAGTGTTAAAAGCAAAGAGAATGGCCATTCTCTGTCCAAAAAAATATTATCCTCGAAAATATTATCTTTAAAAAAGTTAAAAAATAATCCGCCCGACCTCAGAAGCAGGTTTCCTCAGTTCACCACCACCATAACATGTAGCTTTATTAACAAAATATTAAATTGTTAAATGAAAATTAAAATTTCAGACAATGGCATGGGCAGTAAAATTAGAGCGGCGCCGCTGGTACTTCTCCTTGTTCGAGGAGGCCTCGACGACGTCCGACGCGAAGCGGACCGATTCTTCTTGGCACAGCTGGTACTCCTCGTTGTTCTAGGGGTGCTCGACGACGTTCGACGCGATCCTAACCGTTTCTTATTTCCTTCTTCATCTCCGTTTCTCTTTCCACCACCACCAGCACCACCACGACTACCATGGCCTGTAACAAAAAAAATGTTTAGATTAAATTGGATGTACTTTTGAGAGAGTAAATATGAGTTAATTTAGGGTGTTCATTGAAAAAATTAAAGTGAAGAATGACCTGCTAAAGCAAGTTACCAACAGGTCAAAAGTCTAAATCAACATTAAATGATGTCTCCTGTATTATTTTATCTGAATTAAACCTGGACCGTTGGATTAATATCCAACGGTCCAGATTTCGGATGTATCGATACATCCATTTCCAGCGGATGTATTGTAGAATTTTCCTATATATATATATATATATAAATAAAATATATATATATATATATATATATAAATATATATATATATATATAGCCAGGCAACCCTTGGCGAATTCGGCCAGAGTTCGGTCCGAATTCGGCCAGAGTTCGGCTGGGTATATATATATACCAGCCAGAACCCGAGGCCCCCATCTTCTTCATTCTTCCAAACATCCTCAAACAGCAGCAGCCGTGCCTCCAAACCCTAGCTCTTCTCCTCCCTTGTTCTTCCAATTCATGTGGAGATTTTTATCGAAACTTTGGATTCGTGCGGAGAATCTCGTCCTCAACAGCATATCCAATTCTTGGAAGGTATAATTCCTTCTCTCCTCCACCTTTCAATTCTTAGGGTTTCTAGAATTTTGGAAAAGAATGCCTAAGTTCAATCCCTTCAAGAGGAAGAAGACCAATGCCAGTAAAGAGGCATCGTCTTCGGATCCGCATACAGATTGCCTCTTTTCTCCGGTCCAATCGGACGACGGTGCATCGGACGAGTTTTACTTTAAAACTTTTGACCAAGATATATTATGGTATGCCGATTTCATTATACGTACTATTTGTACTGGTTCACCGATCAAATGGACTGTCTTTTCGGATCATCGCCCTTACTTTGAGGCATTAGGGTTACAATACTTTGTTACCTTACAATTTTCTATTGCCACTAATGCCATTAGATTATTCTATTATAATTTCATGTTAGACACTTTTACCGCGAAAATACGTGTCGGAGGGATCGATATCGAATTCACTGATGAAACATTAGCAAAAATCCTTGGTATTCCTAACGAAGGTGCCCCGCTCGATGACATCACTGATTTTGATTTCCCCGATGGTATGACTCCCGTTAGTTTTAAGAATGAGCTTTGTGCGCCCGTACGTGCTCGTCCTGGAAAGTTCAAGGCTAATAACTTGAACTTGTTTAACTACGAATTACATCGCATCATCTATTCCACTTTACTTCCAAAATCCACTTCCAAAGATGATGTCACTGCACTTTAGCTCTCTGCTATTTATCACATTCTTAAGGGGATTCCTTTTTCTGCCCCTAAGATTATCATTCAGATGATGGGAAGATGTCGCGGAAGAGACCGTAACCTATCTTATGCGATGATCATCCCTCGCATCTTTCAGAGATTTGACATTGACCTATCTACTTGTGCTGTTGACCCTGAAACCAAGTTCCTCAAACTCTCTCGTCACAGCATTGCCACTGTTCTTCCACCTACTGTACCTGCTCCTCCTGCACCTACTCCCACATCACCTGGACCTCCTCATTCCTACCCTATGACATTTGAGGGTATTCATCAGCACCTTTCAGATCTGCAGTCATTCTATGTTGACACTTCCAGGAAACGTGAGTTCCGTGACGTGACTCGGTTCCAGGCTATTGTCAATCCTTCGCCGATCTGAGATTTGTGCAGACGGGTCACTCTGCTAGCTCTCTACCTCGCGACCCTTCTGTTTCTGGATACCGCGTTAATGATGAGGCGATCCACTCTCTGTTCCAGTCAGGGAACGCCTACGATTGGTATCGTACTACTGGTGCCACTCCTTAAACCTTTGGCGCTGGTACTTCTAGAGCTGGTCCTTCTGGACATGCTGGTGCTGTAGCAGCTGACGATGATGATGAGGATGATGACTTTTGAGTTATTATGACTTTTGAGACTGATACTTTTGTCTTATGTTTACTTGGAAATGCTCCGACATTTTATCAGTACTCTTATTTTAGTTATTATCAGCACTCTTTTAGTTATTATGTGACTTCTTATAGACATGGTTTTTATTATGTCTCAGTTTGGGATTTTAGTTTATCTTTCAGCACTTTATTTGTTTCAGTTTTATTCTAGCATTATCTCTCTTTCTGCTTCATATTAAAACAGCCTGTGATAAATAACATGCCTGTGTTGTGTATATAATATTTTTTTAACCGTTTCTACCATGCCTGTGATGAATGTTTTATATATATTTTTGTGTGTTTCTTCACTGTGTGTTACTCATGCATTTATTGCAGGGGAGCTTTCTTTTTTGCAATTATTT
The DNA here is from genome assembly GCA_029216955.1 of Iris pallida. Taxonomy (NCBI): domain Eukaryota; kingdom Viridiplantae; phylum Streptophyta; class Magnoliopsida; order Asparagales; family Iridaceae; genus Iris; species Iris pallida. Next base: position 18,681,533 of record JANAVB010029815.1, on the reverse strand, counting down.
TGCTAAGTGACAACAGGGGAGAAATAGATCTAACATCTTCATGAATACAGGTTATGAACAATTTCTTTTGATATATTTTTGAATTGATCCAAACTTAGATGTTATATCGGCAAGATTTGTCAATTATCAAAATGGGAGAGATTGTTGGACCATTGGTCATGGTCAAACCTGATTTTAATAATTGATCAAACTCTGTCTCGATATAAATGCAAGTCAATTCAGATGTTTATCTACGACGTTTAGGACACTGCTCAACAATGGATATCTACGATGTTCAAGACTGAAACCGTTTGCCATTCCAAATATATTTCTATCAAAGCAATGTAATTTTTTATTTTATTGAGTCTAGGAATACATTATACACCGAGTCGTACTGGCAAATAGGCTATCCGAAATTGTTTTTCAAAACTGACCTATCTCTTTAAAAATGACCTATGTTTTTGAAAAACATTATTTTTACAAAAATCTTCTGAAGGACTTTTCAAAAAGCCAAAATTAATTTTTCTCAAAAATGAACTGACAGAACCCTAGCAGAACTCGGCCCGAGTTCGGCCAAGTAGAACGTTAGTGAACGTTTGATTTTGAACTTGGTCATCCATCAGTTGCGATTTGTTACAAAGAGTTCTGTCCGAATTCTGTCCGAATTTTGTCAGAGTTCTGTCTTTGGAAAAACTATAAATAGAGAAGCATTTTGATCATTTCAAATCACCAATTCACTTTCAATCTCTTCTCTTCTTAAGCTTACATTCTTCCAAAGAGTTCTTAAAAGCTTTCTTTTTCAAATCCCAAGCCAGTTACAATCCTCTAGTCGATTTACCAGTACGGTACGGTCTAGAAGTTTCAAGAGTGATTATAATCAGAGGCTTGATAGAACATTCAACTCTTCACAATTGAAGTTGGTCGAGTTCTTCGTATCAAAGCTTTCGTCTGTAGAAGTTGCAAGAACTTCGTATGAAAACTTGCGAGATTTTCCAATAGTGGATTCAACTGGAAGCTAGAGTTCTTTCGACTGGACTAGTCCTCACAAGAGAAAAACCAGTATAAATCTCGGTGTTTGCGTTTGCCTTTTGATCACTTTTAATTTCTGTCATCTACTTTGTGATTATTTTTATATCTGTGATCTAACTGCTAACAAGATTTTAAATTAGCAATATTCCGCTGCCTACTCTATTCACCCCCCTCTAGAGTATTCTGTTTTACGATTTCGTTCCTACATGTGGCACTTCCTGCTCCTCAACTGATACTCCGCAGAAAACTCTGCTGCTCTGCTCCGCCTGTCGTCGGGTAAACTCGAACTCTGGCTCTCTGGGTGTTCTGAAAAGAACTCTACCCCTGCGGCAATCTATGCTGGCGTGGTGCATTCTCAACCAATCCATACCGAGTACAATATTATAGTTCGACAATGGCATCACGAGCAGACCCACATCCAACTCTCGGCCTCCTAAATTAACTCCCTGACCCTTGCAAATATTACTAACGAGGATAATACAACCCCCGGTCATGATCTTGCAAGTCCTAGGCAATGATTCGGATATAAGGTGCTGTCTAATAGCAAAAGATACAGACACGAAGCTGTAGAAAGCCTCCGAATCGAACAATGCAAAAGCTAGAATGGAGTCGAGAAGAATAGAACCTATGATTAGCTATCCGATAGCCTCTACATCCTCAACTGCCACGGCGAAAGTTCTCCCCTGCTGACCTCCCCTGGCCTGCTGCTGATGCTGAGCGAACCTCTGCAGCTAAGTCTGCAAAGGTTCCTTCTGCTGTACTGTTGGAGCTCTGGCTCCCGCTCCCTGAGTTGTTCGTCCTGAAGACATGGAACACTCCCTCAGCTGGTGTCCGCCGAACCACAGAGTAGGTACTTCCCGAGCCTCTTTCTGCAGTCATTCCATATATGCCCTGGCTTCTTGCAGAAACCACAACTAACGGGCTGCTGCCTGAGTGCCTGCGGTTGAACCCTCGGCTGTTGTTGTACCTGCTGGAAAGGTGTACGGCCTTGACCCTGGAACTGCTGTGGCTGGAACTGCCTCTGCTGATACTACTGCTGAAAGTGAGGCCTCTTGGTCAGTCCTCTGCTGCCACTGGCTCCCTGAGCGTCTCATCCCCTCTTGAGCCTCAGCTCAAGATCATCCTCTGCTGCTAGGGCACCGACCAGAATCTCCTCAAAAGTGGCATTCCGGTCACTCTTGGTCAAGGACTTGACCTCCTTGACTAACCCCTTCCAAAATCTTCGGGCCTTCGCCATCTCACTGAGCCCCTCAACAAACCTGCCCAGACGGCAGAACTCCCCTGCGTACTCCTCGACAGTCTGACTGTCCTGAACTAATCTCTCAACCTGCGTCTCCAAGGCGCCAAGAGCTGTGTCAGGGAAGAACTTCTCCTTGAACAGCTTCTTGAAGGCTGCCCAAGTCTGTCCCTCTGTACCGACCCTCGGGTCCGTCTGGTACCACGTACGGGCCAGGTCCTGCATCTGACTACCTGTCGCCACAATTTGCAGTCGTGCTGGAATCTCTGCCAGCCAAAAGATCTCCTCTATGTGCTCTATCTAGTCATCCGCATACAGAATCCCCTCAGTGTCGCGGAAGTCCCACGGATGCATCTTCTGGAAGTCCTGGATCCCTGGTATCCTCGGCTGATATGGCTGCATCTGGGCTGCCTGCGATTTCTTTCCACAGTCGTCAGGGCAAGCTGATAGGCATTCTCTATGCCCTGCTAGAAATGAGCGAACTGCTGTCGCTGGGCCTCCGCCATCCTCTGAAAGAAGTCGAACAACTGCCCTGCGTTAACTGATTCGGAAGGTGGCTGCTGCCGAGAGAAATCAGGAATGACAGGGGAAGGTCTCGGTACAGGCGGAGGTGCACCTCCAAATACAGCAGAAATGCCAACTTGAGTCGGCACAATAGGAGCTACGGTCTCGAGGCCCTGCTGAACAGGACGAGAGGTGGCCGACCTCTCGATAGTATGCCCCGGACCGGAGCGATGAGATCGTGTCTCCATAACCATCTTGAAGCCAGATCAAAACAAGAAACAATTACTGAGAATGAAGCGAAAAATCAAAGGAGGACAGTTTATTTATTTAAAGGAAAACATTAAATCAACAAGAATTTAGATGGCAAGTATTGGATCGGAGTTTTCTTAATGTGATTGAGTACCTCAAAACTATATCCTATATCCTACCGCAGGCTGTAGTGATACTCTAGTTCGAATACCACAACAAATCTTGACCTGCATGGGCCACCACTAAAAACGTATCACGACCCGCACCCAGTGTAGGGGCACAAGAAGTGGGTACATCCAGCCTATGCCACAGTGTCGACGGCAGAACGCTGTCCTAGGTCACATACATCTAACAATTATAAGGTACCTATATAATGTATATGCTCCGAATGGAGGACAATATAGAAATGTACAACTCAATCATAGCTAAGGTAGAAAATACGATAAGATAGATAGATATGAAAGTCGCCAAATGAAATACAATAAGAGAATAAGTCTAATAGTCTAAGATAGCATCTCCACAACATCCAGAATAACAAATCCCCAAATAAGTACATAATGTATCCAAAATAAGACAAGATAATGAAGTAAGATAACTAGCCTGGCTAACTAGCCTAGACTACTGGGGTAATGTCCTCTGCAAGGGCTGGGTCCTCCTGGGAGTCCAGCTTACAGGTGTCATCTAGGCCTGCTCTATAGTATGTAGGACAGAACTCCTCAATGTCATCTATAATATTTCAACATGTCCAGTCAGGACAGGAACGAGCACATTACATCTCACGCGGTTCATAATATGATGGAAAATGTAAATATGCTATAGAGTAAGATACATAAAATGCTGGAGAATATATATAAAGTAAAAGAGATGACTGTAAAGAAATATGTGCTATAAGTAAGGAGCTAACAGTGGCTAGTGATGTAGAGTACAAGATAGACATGTGAACGGCTTGAATTTGCGCATGATTATTCTAAGAGTTTGCACATGGTTACACTACTTTGGAATTGTTCACATGCCATTTATACTCCCCCGTACCCCAATCAATACACAAGGATCCAGACAAGTTATGTTATTGTACATGATTTCATATGGGGGCCCATAAACGGGTGTACACGAGGGGCTCTGCGAACATGAGAGTACATGAATCACAAGAGTGCATGAATGGTAAAAGCACCGGAGTACATGATGAAAGTGAAACGCACATGACATGACGTAACCCGATGCTCCCGAGGGGATAACATCTCATGAATGGATCCATATAGTACCAATCCGTGTTAATAACGTGATAGCATCAAGTAAAGTAATCTAGAGCATAAATATAAATCCTATCAAGTATGAAACGGTCAGAGAATGTACTCGCCTGGTATCCTGAGCATCCGATGAGTATATATGTCTAGACAGAGTAGATGAGTCCTGTTTAGAGCAACACAGGTCACAACATGTCCAGAATGGTAATATTAAACTTTACAATGCATTCTATATGAATTCTAGGTCGTTCTAGACTAAAGTCAACTCTTGGTCAACTCTAGTCAACTTCACTAGTCAACTAGGCCAATCCTAGTCCAATCAAGTCTCACTAAACCTAACCAAGCCTAGGCTAGCACTCAAACATAATCAAAATACTAACAAGTTATTATACACAAATACAAACTATGTATATTTATCCTTATACAATATATACATAGATATTCATATAGGCTAGTGCCTAATACACAAACAAGGCACAATCATGATATACATATATGTAAGTGGGGGTGAGTGTGTGTGTCAACATTGTGGTGGGTAGTGATATGGTGTGTGTGTGTGTGTGTGTGTGGACTGTCTCATGGTGTGTGTGTGTGTTCAATTGCATAGTGTGATAGGGTGTGTGTTTGTACCACTGTTAGTGAGATGAGGGTGTGTGTGTACAATTCACATATGTGTGTATCCAGCTACACAGTGTAATAGGGGGGTGTGTGTGTATTCAGTGAGTGTCATGTGTGTGTGAGTGTCAACTATGTGTGTGTGTTCAGTTGGGAGGGTGACGGGATGTGTGTGTGTGTATCACTGTACAGTGTGACAGGGGGTGTGTGTGTGAGATGAGAGTGATAGTGAGGGTGTGTGTGTGTGTTCTCAGGTTTCAGTCAAATAGCAGTAATATGTGTGTGTGTGTGTGTGTGTGTGTGTGTGTGTGTGTGTGTGTGTGTGTATGTGTGTGTATGTCATGTACATTAGTGTATAGTGTTCCCAGGTTATACATAGGTTGACAGTAAAGTTCTCAGGTTTCAGTGCGTACAGTAGTGAGAGTGCTCTAAATCTCAGGAAATATTGTCATGTTATTCTCATTCAAATCAACACACATATATATGTGCATAGCCCCATGTCATTATCCCCTATTCAGTTCATTATCAGTGAATGATAGTTCTTCGAAAATCAACCCAATTGCAAAATGAAAACCAAACATACCAACCTAAACATGAATCATTATATACCAGTTATGATAACATATCTGAAATTAACATTGAATCACAAAACTCAGTATCAGCTATTACCCGATCTCATTTCAGCCCAACATCAAGAAACCCAAATTCGAAATAAAATTCAAATAAATATTAAATCAGTGTGTGCACAGGTGTTAGGCACATGTGTCCGTATGTTAGAGAGGGTTCCGTGTCCACCCAAGTGGACACGAAGTGTCCAGAACGATTTAGGCATGTACAGATACTTACTGCACAGTACAGCGTCGTGCGGTGGAGACACGAGTTCATGCACACGACACACGATATGTGACACCTCGTGCTTGTGTCCACGTGTTTGCCATAGATAGGGCTAGAGAGTCGACACCCTGATTTGGGTTCAAAACGTGTATATGTGTAACACGACACACGTATCAGTCGAAGGGAACTGACTGAACCGTGTTAGTGTAAAACACGTGCGTGCATGAGAATGTATCTGATACGACACATGGCCATGCATGGCTTGGGGGTGACCTGTTAGTCATTGCCCCGACCTACCTGCCAAATGTCAGGCCACCACGTGGCGTGTCGTGCCCAGACACAGTGTCGAGTAGCAGGGCATCCGAGCGGGGCTCTGTGCTGCATGTCCAGTCTAGTTTTGGACACAGTAAGGATACAAAAATCAACTCAGTCGTGTATGAAATCAAAGAGCACATTAAGCTCTACAAATCAATTCAAATAGAATTCAAAAATAGCAATAAAAATCTCTCTTGGGCATTTCATCAAACACCTAAAATCTTACACTGATACGTGTCTGATACGGACACCAAATCGACACAAATTTCCACCAAACTTTTCCTACAGCTAGGGGACACCTAGATGGATGCATCTATGGAATAAAATCAGGATTTAAGGGTGATTTGTAGGGATTACCTATAGGGATCCAATCTCCAAGAAAAAGTCCCAAATAGTGAAGTCTCCTTCCTAAAGCTATGTCCCAATGAGCCCTCCTTCTTGCAAGCTAGCCCCCTTCTTCTTCTACTCCGGATTTGGATTCAAATACAAAAGATTGGGATCAATTTGTTGGAGGAATAATGAAAGGGGAAAGAAATTAGGGTTTCCTAAGGAGGAATTTCTAAAAGAGGCAAGTGGTTATGAAGAAACATTATATAGGCTGAAATTAGGTTTAATATGGGCTGTGGTGGCCGGCCATGTAGGGGATTAGGGTTAGGGTTTCATGTAAATGGGCTTGAGCCAAGTTCATAAACTAGCTAGCTCAACCCTTTAGCTATAAGTCCAAAATACATAACTCTTCCATTCCTCTCATGAACCCTAGCCGCACTCAAGTCAACAAAGACTAAATTAAGTCACATTAGGGTCCCACACCATGCTAACTAAGTCACTAAAGTCAAAGTCAAACTCTAGGCTAGTCTCTAAAGTCACAACCAGCAAAAGTTAAAAATTACAACACCAATGCAATAATTAATAAAATAATTCACAAAAATCAAAATGACAAAAATATCCTCAAGACTAAAATATGGTAGTGACAGTATTATTTCATTGGACTTGATATATCGTGTCTTATTTTTTGTGTGGATGAGATTAGCTGTGACCTGTGACTTGTATTGTATTGCTAGATTGTTATCAAGATTTACAGCTTAAGCATTTTGCTAATGGGCTTACTTTGAGATTTGGCCCACTGGTGAAGTACTACTGGCATGTACCATATCCTGGTCCTATACATATTTTGAGATTGGGGCATTACACCTTCCGATGGTGCTCTAGCTGCTGTTGTCGCTGGTTGGGGACGAGGTTGCTGGTGATACTGCTGCGATGTAGTCTTTTCTGGAACATTAGAAAGTTTGTTGGTCCTGATTGGCTGCTACCTCCTCCGTATGCTCTTCGGGCTCGCTTCGTCCTGGCTTTTGTGACCTTCAAGATCTCCTCATAGCTAGTAGTGGCTTGACTGGTAGCGATGGCTAGGCGAATCTCGTGAGATAATCCCTTCTTCAATTTTTTGGCTTTGCTTTCAAGGGTGCTGACCCTGCTCTCAGCGAAGCGGCTGAGGCAAGAAAACTCGACGATGTACTAGTCGATGGTGAGGTTGCCCTGCTCTAGACTCTCGAACTGATTCTCTAACGCCTCTCGAGCTACGTAGGGGTAGAACTTCTTGAACAGCTCCTTAAATTCTTCCTAAGTCACATCTAGTACAGAAAGTCGGGGCTCGTCTTTATACCACGTCCGGACGATATCAAAAAGCTGCATGCTGGCTAAGTCGATCTTCAGGTCTTCAGGAACTCGAGTCATCCGAAGAAACCGCTCCATCTTCTCTAGCTACTCATCAGCATAGACAATCCCTTTCATCCCACAGAATTCCATGGGTATGAGGTTCATAAAGTCCTTGGAAGTTCCAGGACATGGTCAGGGCGCATCTCTAGTCTGAAGAGCCTCTATCAAGCTGTCACAGAAGATGTTGGTCTGCTAAGTCTGGGAGGTGATGAACTGCTGGAAGATTCTTAGAAGCAGAGCATTATCTAGTACAGGTGCTGGAGACAGAACAGGTGCCAGAGTTAGATTTGTGGAGGAAACTATAGGGGTGGTGGAGGTAAAGAAACCCCCTGGCTGTGCTACTAATGTCGGCTATGAAGTCTGTCCATCTTTTTATGAGGTCGGTGGCTGATCGTTCTGCTGGTTTGGTTGGCCCCAAAGTGGAGGTGGGGTCCCATCAGCATGGCTCATTATAGCATTTGACGGAGGGTCAAATAGGGTCAAGCTTCCATCTTGTGAGTCCATTATCTGTATAGGAAAAATATTTAGCCGCTGAAGAATTTTAAGCAGGATACAAGTCAAGAGTTTAATAGAAATCGAGGATAGAGGTCAACAACGTGTCAAGGTAGTTGGATGAGATCCTAAGAGTCTAATCCTATTTTCAGGCTCACGTCGGTACAGTAATGTAGCCGAAGTGATTAACATAGACCTACATGGGCCACCATAAAAAATTATTTTAACCCGCTCCGGGATAACCGATTACAAGTTTGTATCCAAGCCCAGCCTACGCCGCCGTATCGACAGTAGAATGCTATCTGTAAACTCATATGTGACAGAAATCTAGAACTAATATACAATCTATATCTCATCTACAGAAGTAAAAAAGATACAACTAAGATCAAATGAGTATCAATAAACTGAATAATAAAGAAAAATAAAAAACTGAAGTTTTATGTGTCAATAATTCAAGTCACGTCCGGTGGAAATAAATCCACTACTAGTAGACGGAAAATAAGATAAAGGTAGAAAATAAAATAACTAAGGCCAAGCTATACTAAGCATCAATAACATCGTCAGCTGCAGTGGTACCTTGGTCCGGCTCATACACATGCTCGTCTGCACCTGGATTAACCTGGCTAAATCTGGAGAGATTATCAGGTCCTCAGGGGACTAGCAAGTTACATAAAACATGCTCATCTAACAGTATAACATGCATAAAGAAAATGACAGAAATAGGACAATGTACTCCTAAGCAAAGTACATGACAATGCAACATCAAGGACAATGTTAGACACTTGGGCTAACAGACAGGGGTACTATCACAACCGTAGCTCATCCAAAACTAACGGACAACAAAATAAACACAATCGCATCTCCTCTGAGATTAACGACCAGCAGAATATTACAACCGTAGCATGAAACTAACGGGCAACAGAATAATCAACACGACCGAAGCTCATTCGAACTATCGGCCAATAGAATACTATCATATAGCCCGCGTGCCTAGTAACTGTCCTCTCCGTCTCAATGAACTATACGGGTGATCAGTTAAGTCAACTCAAGAAAAATACAAGTAATGGGTCAAGACATACCAAATGAACGTGGCACAGGACTAAGCAACACTATCATGATATATACATGGAATAGCAGTAATATATAGGATAAAGAAAATAACGTATGTGCACGTAAATCGAGAAAATAGCAATGGCATGAACACGAAAAGCAGTAACCAAGTACGACTGAAAAGAACAACAATAGAAAAATGTATGAAAATACTGTACAGTGGGCAAGGTATACTTGCCTGTCATCCAAGTCCATGTTGAGTCCTTAGATACCAATGCCTACCTAAAAATACACATATAAATAAAAAATTAATATTCTCCTTTATATATGTATATTTGTTTATATAACTCTTTTATTTTCTTCTTGGTTTATATATGTATAACTATTTGTTATTTAAATATTTATTAATTTAATTCTTTATCATTCTTTAAGAAAAAGTGGGTTAAATTCAAATAAGTATAATATTGGAGGGTTAATACTTTTGAATTAGTATTAATGGGGTCTTATTTGTAAATATGCCTGTATATTACTTCCTATATTTAATGATGGTAAAGTATAAGGGCACAACACATTTTGATCGGGGCTGTCTAAGTGTTAGTTTTCCATTATTTACAAGTTTGCCACTGAAAAAATTACTCAGGGCTATCTAAGTGGTAGGTATAAGAGATAAGTCTTATAATTTTTGTTTTCTTCCTCACTCTCCATTCCTTACAAGAAGAAGAAGAACAAGAACAAGAAGAAAAAAAACAAGAACAAGAACATCAATTTTTGCAAACCTAGTTTATTTTGATTTTTTGCTCTCTTCTAATTTCTCATATCTCTTTCTCCAAACCCTACTTTATTTTTCTTCTTCTTGTTTGGGCATTATGGATGAAACCCTAGTTGTAGAAGTTATCAAATCTATCAAATCTATTAGTCTATTAACCAATTTTTCTTTATTAATAGAAGAATTGTGCATGAAATCCTAGTTGTAGAAGAAAACTATGGAAGAAATCCTAGTTGTAGAATAATTGGGTTCATATCAAGACTGCCACAATTTCTGACAGTCCTAGAAGTATTGAGGACTGCCAGAAATTGTGGCAGTCTTGAAATAGACTCGATGTACAACAGGACTGCCACAATTGCTGGCAGTCCAAGAAGTTATGAGGACTGCCAGGAATTGTGGCAGTCTTAAAATAGACTCGATGTACAACAGGACTGCCACAATTGCTGGCAGTCCTAGAAGTAATGAGGACTGCCATGAATTATGGCAGTCCTGAAAGGGACATGCTCCACAACAAGACTGCCATAATTTTTGGCAGTCCTAGACATATTGAGGACTGCCAGAAATTGAGGCAGTCCTGAAAGATACTTGCTGTACAGCAAGTTCCTTTCAGGACTGCCACAATTTCTGGCAGTCCTAAAGTCGACATTCCCGAATGAAAAAACATGTTAGGGTTTATTTCAATCTTGATAATAGAGTGAAATATGCATTTTAGGATTTATTTTAATGCATTCTTTGTGAGGAAAGAAGTATTTAACCTTTATTTCCATACATTTTAGGGTTAATTTAATTTTTTGGGTGCCATCAAAATTGGGAAAGAGAAGGAAACTAGGGTTTTGATGGAGATGGTGATGATGGAAATGGTGAAGAAGAAGAAGATGATGATGATGAGAAAAAAAACTAGGGTTTTGATGAAGATATGAGAATGGAAATGGTGGAGAAGAAGAAGATGGATAGAAGAAGAAGAAGAAAGCTAGGGTTTGTGAAGAGAGAGAGTGAAATTTAGAAATGAGAGTGATTTTTTGGGTTTGGGGGGCTGTGGGCATTGGACAGCCCCCTGAGTGGAATATTTTGATAGCCCTAGTAAAAGTTCCTCGCAACCTAGCTGTGCCCTTATAATTAGCCTTAATGATTAATGGAGGGACCTATATAAAATATGGTCATGTTCTTATTTGGTTGCATAGTTCTGTTCATTGTTGTGACGCATGGGTTGTTTAGGGACTAACGAAAGGGAAAAAGTGCATCCATTTTGACTACAAATGCATATTGGAAGTAAAGAAGCAAAGAAATATTTTATACCATTGCTTCTCTCCATTGACCATCTCACGTGAACAATGTATGAAAAATACGTGCACAGTAAAATTTACTAATTTCTCCTTCCTCTTTCCACACTGAACAATGGCTATGGATTAATATGGTAACTTTGACTATTTAAAACTTTCCTGAAGTATCAAGTTTCTCTAGTTGTTGTTTTTCATACTATATTTAGTATTTGCTTTAGAGGAAACATGTTATTCCCAAAACAGATCTTCTTATTTCCAGAGAGACAAAAAACTCGTTCTCCTAAGAGAGATGAATTCTCTTTCTCAACCGAAATTGATGCAACGAGATGAATGATCGCTCTCAACCGGAGTTGATATAACGATACGAATAATCGCTCTCAACCGGAGTTGATGCAACAACTATGCTAGTGTGATAAAGATCACCGTTGCTTAAAGCAAGATTTGCCCTACTGTGATCTGCTCCCAGGAACCAGCAAGTTCGAAAGAACTTCTGGAACGCTCGTTGTCACCTTCTTTTACGAACCCGAAAAACTTATTAGGACTTCAATAGCGGCGGCAGCACTTCTCTCTTCGTCTCTTTATTTTGGCGTAAGTCCTTAATGAAGGCACGAAGAGAGTATTTATAGAAAATGGCCGAAACCCTAATCATAATCCTGGCCGTAGCAGATTGCGAAAAGATAGGAGGGAATAATGAAAAGATTTGAATGAATTAAATTCAAATCCCACAAAGATCGGACCTGATCAATTAACTCAATCTTTCCATCACCGCTCAAATATTCCAATCAGCCACATCATACGCCACCTGCGCCCCATAGCCACTCAGCTCATCAACCTGTGCACATAGCTGCGAAGCCCGAAGCAACCCGCGGTACCTACTCGCTCAGCGCCCAATATCGCAGCACCGCAGCACCTGCGCCCAGCACCGCAGCACTTGCGCGCCAAGCACCGTAGCACCCGTACGACCAGTGCCGCAGCACCTGCGCGCCCAGCGTCGTACCCCTACGGCACCTGTGCTGCGACTCGCGTAGAGAAGAGCGCAGCGACTGCGCACAATGCATCGATGTTGACGTACTAAGTGCAAAGTATGCCAACAAAACCCACTTTACACCTTTGAGTCCGAGCTCGAGTCCGAGTTCGAGTCCAAGTCCGAGTCGCTAGGCCCCTTCGGAGCTTAGCTCCATAGGAGAATTATCCCATAAGCATGACAAAAAGCATTAATGCTTCTTTGTCGGTTTATCCTTCTTTCTACTAGAAAAATGCCCACACATGGCACCCATGTGCCTCTCCACACTTCATATGATCTCTCAACACAAGCAAAGCTTTATATAGAAATACCATCCATTTGGTTTTTCCAATGTGGGACTATCTTCTAGTTTCTAATACAAAACACCAATAAGCAAAAACACCAACAATCCTCCATATATCTCTATATATGGGTTCAGCGTTCCCCATAGTGATTGTCCATTATGCAATAGGATAGATGTCGCTACGACTTGAATCTTCTCGCATGGGTTAAATGACAGCATGATACAAGAATGGACTAAGCCTTGAATTCTGCACCATAACTGCAATTCTTTCCACTCACATAATGACATCAACTGCATTTCTGGCTGCATATTAAAGGCCTTGTGCTAGCCTGGTTTCGGTGTACGTATCTTGGATGACTACAAGATTTCTCTCAAAAGATGGCCTACATCTCTTTCCGTACACTCTAGGTGAGTTCTTTTAATGAGTCTTTGGCATGAAGCATTTTTCTTCCATGAGGTGCTACACCGCTATGATATGGCTCGAAGCTGAGACCCTATCTCATGTGGTGTCATGCCACCTGTAGCATGAGGCCCAGCCTCTTTATAGTGCCAAACTATCCAGCATGAAGCCTTTCACTTCCTTGCAGTATTACGCCGTCATGACATAGCTTACAAAGCCGAGGCAATGCCTCATGTGGTGTCACCTACTGTAACATGAGGCCCAGCCTCTTTGTCGTGCTGCCTACCACTCTTCATTATACAGCATTAGGCCCTCTTGCCTATATGCGGGGCTACGTCACTGTGACTTGGCCCGAAACCGAGGCTTTATCCTCACAAGGTATCTCATGTGGTGTCACCCTACTATAGCATGGAGTACTATGCTCCTTTACAGTGTTGTGCTACTCGTACTTCCTGTAAACTATACCAGACATCCCAGAAGCGTAAGAACTCATTAAGGCTTCCAAGCCATCCTCCCACAGGACTTTGTTCTTTGTATAGAATAAACAGTAGACAATGGTAGTTCTGTGTTCTTAACACCGCAACATCCCAAAGGACTGCCTACTATTTCTGATATTCTTCCAGTCAATTGTCCTTTCTTGAACTAAAAGTTAGATGCTTAGTAGATTTTTCTTTGAACTAATAGCATAAAACGTTATAGTAGAATTACAAAGACATAATATCAGAGTGTGTTCAAGCCCATCTTACCTGTTGTGTCTTCAACCAACTGGCACTTGAGACCTTTGGTGAACGGATCTACCAGATTCTCCTGACTTCGAACATCCACTATAGCAATGACTCCTCTTTTAATAAGATCATTTACCACCCTGTGCCTTAGACGCACAGTCCTCTTCTTTCCATTGAAGAGGTCATTTGATGCCACTGCTGCAGTCGCCTGGTTATCGCAGTATATCGGTACCGTCGATATCAGCGCACCAACCATTGGAAGATCATACATGAGCTCCTGAAGACATTCTGCTTCATTTGCTGCAGCCGCCAGTGCATAGAACTCTGATTCCATAGAAGAGTGAGAAAACATCGTCTGCTTCTTCGACTTCCACGATATAGCAGCTCCACCCATGGAGAAAACATATCCTCATGTGGACCTCTCACTCTCTACTTCTGAGCACCAGCTTGCATCACTGAAGCCCTATACTACTTTTAGATCTCTATGGTAGTGCAGTGCATACTTCTGAGTCCTTTTGAGGTATCTTATAACCCTCTTCACAACTATCCAGTGCTCCATATCTGGATTGCTCGTGAACCGACTCAGCATCCGCACGGCAAAAGCTATGTTAGGTCTTGTGGCAGTAGTCACATACATCAAACTCCCGATGATGCTTGAATACTCCAACTGTCTGACGTTTTTCTTTGGATTTGGTTTCAGCTTCTTATCACACCTATATGGCGTATCGATCCCTGGAAGATCCTGATACCCATAGCGTGTGAGCATTTTCTTAATGTAATGAGACTATGAAAATGCCACTCTAGTTTCTGTCTGGATGATCTTTATCCCCAGGATAACATCAGCTTTTCCTAAGTCCTTCATGTTGAACTTAGATGAGAGGAACTTCTTTGTCTCAGTGATACTTGCTAGATCTGTACCCAAGATCAGCATGTCGTCTACGTAGAGATAAATGACAACCCCTCTCTCGTCAGTAAACTTTATGTACACACACTTGTCCGTCTCGCTGACCCTGTAGCCGTTTGATCTTATGACTTTATCAAACTTCTCATGCCACATCTTGGGAGCTTACTTCAGACCATACAGAGATTTTACCAACTTACAGACTTTATCTTCGAGGCCTTTGACGATGAATCCTTCTGGTTATTGTATGTAAATCTCTTCGGTCAAATCACCATTCAGGAAAGCAGTCTTAACATCCACATGATGGAATACCAGCTTGTGAATTACGTTCAGAGCAATCAACATCCTGATGGTTTGTAACGCCCCAGTCCCAAAATACATAGGACCAATCATGTGAACATGCCAGCTGCATATGTATGAAGAATACTCCAATATATGGAACCCTCATATATGCACATAAGCTGTAAATAAAATAATCACAGGCCAGAATAATATAATCTAATATCATCACAGCTCAACACAGAAGATAATAGAGTCCAAATAAATAAATAAATAAGAGTATCAAAAGATAGCCGGGTGAACATGCTCACTCCAAACAGCTATGAAAAATAGTCTCACAAGATCGGAGTCCAACCTCCGTAAAATAGAAAGAAAAGAGATATAAAAATAATGTCCACTAATGTCTCAAATAAAGAAAGACTAGAAATCAGTAGGGCCTGCCTCGTCATCGATGTAAGATAGCTCCAACGCCGCTCCGTACTCCTGTGGAAAATTGTCTAACCCTGGAGAGATAACCAGGTCCTCAAAGGGACGTAACAAGATACAAGAAAACACCATGCCAATATAAACTGTGATAATATAATAAGAAAGAAAAATGATGCATGCAATCGGGTTCCAGACCATTCTACTGTGAATATGCAGTTGAGATACAATCCTTCGACGCATGAGCCCTAGCTGAATATAGGATCCGGTATAGTCCCCTCTTGGGAACCAGTGACCAAGCGCATGACGTTCCAAGAACGACAGTGGCCAACCTGAGAGGCTAAACATACCCGTATCTCCAGCGGAGCTTCCGGGTTACAAGGAAAGTGCAATCGAAGCCCATACGTCAGGTATTATTCTCCCCACCCAATGCCTATTATCATCATCTCCATGACTGACATGTACCTCTAGTAACCGCCAAGTCTTCTAGCATATAATTCTATTGGCAATTACTCCTATCCGTCGTACGCTCCACACGTATCGGTGTCCAGCCGACTACGCGGTACGTGTCCTACATGTGACTCACATCATATGACAAAGCAAGTGTCAAGGCCATATGAGATATACCAATACCTCATTATCAATGGGTGGTCACTAGACTAAGTCAATGCAAGAGAAATAAATAAAGCGGGAAAAATGACCGATAGAGTCGCTTGCACCCAAGTGTGACTTGGACGCACAGTTTAAATATCAAGAAAATAAGAAATGCTAAAAATAACAACTGAAGATAAGAAATATAATAATCACAGAGTAAGGTGGCAAGGTATCTTGCCTGATGGTACAAAGTGGCAAGTCCCAAAAATCACAATGTCAGCCAAGAAATGTCACAATCTCCAAACAACTCCGGACGCTGAAACAAACATCAAAAATGTACTCGATGTAAAAGATATTCTTAGGAAACGCTTGTCCAAAAGTCTAATTCTGGAACATGGACAAAAGCATAATTTCGGATCAAAACGATTTCCGCCGTTGGACCCGCTTTGCACCGAAATGTGTGCCAAAGTCTATGGACTCTAAAGTCGTCAAACTATATATCTACGGATTCAGTTTGAGGAGAGGAACTCAATAGTATGTCGAGTTTTGGATTCTGATGAGCCACGTAAAAAATTGTCCGTTTGAGTGGGTCGCGGGCACGCCAAAAAAGGGGTTCCGATTCGACCTTCTCAGAATCGAACCAAACTTGGCACACAGGACCAGAATTTTGATTCGAACCTGTTGGCGCAAGTTTTGTCTCAAATCAACGACTGTACACGAAGTTAGGGCGAAGTTTGTAAATTGGCGATACGGGGGTATCTCGACGGATACGGACTGATTTCGTCGCGCACACACGACGAACTGAGTTCCGTCAGTTCCCACACGTCGGCAACGTCCATACGCATCTTTAGATGCATATAGCACGCGACCACGTCACCCGGTTTGTCGGGGCATACGTCGTATCGGGGAAAATTCTCTGAAATTAACTATTTTGAAAACAGTTTTCACACAAGTTTAACACTGAATTAATTCCCACACAGAAATCAAAATACAGATTTACAAGTTGTGTTTTAATCGTGGTTATGTTGTCTTCACAGGTGTTCAATTAGTTCCTCGGTAATCCTAGTATTCTGTTCGAAATTCGGCTTCTAAGTTGTGGTTTTGGCATCATATCACAGTTTTTCGAGCAGTTCTTGCTCAAGTTCGTGCAAATTTTTCTACACGATCTAGTAGGTAGTTTCCAATCTCCTTAGAGGGTGTCGAAGAGGGTTATGTTGTCTTCTCTATGAGGTGGTAGTTCGAAAAAACCATCGAAAAATCGAAAAGAATTTGATCACGAAAGTTGGTACCTGTGATCGGTCAAAACAGCGTACCCTCTGTTTCTAGGCGGTCGGCCGGCCTCTCCTCGGCGATGCGGCCATCGACGGTGGTGCTCAGGCGATCAGGCTGGGGCGCACGAACGTCGGAGTGGCTCCTGTGATCTCGTGCGAGGTCAGATGGAGTTTTCGATGAAATTTTTTGGGTTTAACCCTACTTGGCCGATGGGTTTTATACTAAGGTTTTAATCCAAATTTGGATAAATCCAATCTGTTTTCGGCTTGGATTTTGAGTCAATGTGGTGGAGAATTTCCTAAGGGATTTATGGAAATTTTCTAAGAATTTTTAGATGAAGATTTGATGAAATCAAATCTTCCATCCCGAGCTTTTCTTGCATTTCGGCCGAAAGCCCCAGGCTCGGGTTCTGGATAGGCACTGTAGCAATTGCTACAGTGTCGATTTTGTTTTTTTTTTCTTTTTTTATTTACAACCTTATATATATATATATATATATATATATATATATATATATATATATATACAACCTTATATATATATATATATATATATATATATATATATATATATATATATATATATATATATATATATATATATATATATATTCACAAGAATAAATTCTATAATTCGTAATTAAATATCAAAAATATTTTTTAACAAAGGTAGGCTATATTTAATAGTATTAAAAATATCAAGCACACATTCATACATATTATATATATATATATATATATATATATATATATATCGAATATTACCTGTTTATATATCAACTACCTCTTTAATTCTAAATAATATAGTAAAAATAATTTTTAAAACACTAAAATAATTACAAAATATTGGGGGTTTACATCCTACCCAACTTGAAGAAAATTTCGTTCTCAAAATTAAACTAAGATCGGGGGATCAAATGCAATGCAAGCAAATTGATAGTAATTTAAGAGCTTAAATGCAAAACAGACCTTCGTCCTCGAACAAATGCGGGTAGCAATTTGGGATGTCGTCCTTGCGCTCCCAAGTAGACTCCCCTAGCGAGTGATGCTTCCATGCCACGCGAACCAATGGAATAGATTGATTCCGCAACATCTTCACTCGACGATCAAGAATGCATACTGGTTGCTCTTCGTACGACAAACTCGGTCCAACTGTGATCTCGAAGTGATCAAGCACATGATTGCTGTCCGCCACGTACCTCCTCAGCTGAGATACATGGAATACGTCATGCACTCCCTCTAGTGACTGTGGCAAGGCCAATCTATAGGCAACCTCTCCAACACGTTCCAAGATATCGAAAGGCCCGATGTACCTTGGACTCAACTTGCCACGTCCTCCGAATCGAATCGTACCTCTAGTGGGGGATATCTTCAAGAACATATGGTCGCCCTCTTTGAACTCTAAAGGTCGACGACGATCATCTGCCCACTGCTTCTGACGATCCTGCGCTGCTCGCAGGTGGCCCTGAATTTTCTTCACTGTCTCCACTGTGCTCAAGACTAACTCGGGACCCAATAGCTATCGCTCTCCTATGTCGCTCCAACAAACAGGAGATCGACACTTCCTACCATACAACGCTTTAAACGGAGCCATCTGAATGCTCGCTTGATAGCTATTGTTGTAGGAAAACTCAACAAGAAGGAGATGGTCCTACCATGATCCACCAAAGTCAAGCATGTACGCTCTCAGCATATCCTCTAGCATCTAAATAGTACGCTCCGACTGGCCGTCTGTCTGCGGATGATATGCCGTGCTAAACTTCAATCGGGTGCCCAAACTCTCTTGCATGCTCCTCCAAAAATACGAGGTAAATCTCGAGTCGCGGTCCGACACAATACTTACAGGCACCCCATTTAATCTCATAATCTGCTCTATATACATCTCTGCCAATACCTCTGTCGTCTGGCCTACTCTAAAAGGTAAGAACTGGACTGACTTTGTAAGTCTATCCACAATCACCTACACTGCATCACGTCCCCTAGGGCTCCAGGAAAAACCCGTGGTGAAATCTATCGTAATGTGCTCCCACTTCCATTCGGGAATGGGTAGCGGCTGTAATAATCCGGCCGTCCTCTGGTACTCTGCCTTCACTTGTTGACATACCAAGCACTTGGCAACGAAACGAGCTATTTCTCGCTTCATTCCGTGCCACCAATAATACTGTCGTAAGTCGCGATACATCTTGGTTCCTCCGGGATGAATAGAGTAAGTCGAACTGTGAGCCTCTGCCATCAGCTCCTGCCGTAGCTCTCCATTGGGAACATAAATGTGATCACCACATTGCAATGTCCCATCGGGGTGGATTCTCAATCCTGTCTTCTCTCCTGCTTCAGTCCTCTCCCTGAGCCGTCTAAATCTAGCATCATTGGGCAATGTTGCCTTGATGCGCTCTACCAATGATGATTGTACTTGGAGGTTGTCTAATACGCCGTCTGCTCCAGGCAATACTACCTTAATACCAAGTTGCTCCAAGTCTCTAATCAACTCCTTCTGCGTAGTCAAAAAGTGTGCCATGGGCTTGCGGCTTAATGTGTCTGCCATGACATTAGCCTTGCTCGGATGATAATGAAGCTCGATCTCGTAATCCTTCATCAACTCCAACCAACATTGCTGTCGCATATTCAACTCTTTTTGTGTGAACACGTACTTGAGGCTCTTATGATCAGTGTAGATATCAACCTTCTCGCCGTACAAGTAGTGTCTCCATAGCTTCAAAGCAAAGATAACCGCTGCGAGCTCTAGATCGTGGGTCGGATAATTCTTCTCGTGCACTCTCAACTATCGCGATGCATATGACACTACCCGACCGTGCTGCATCAATACACATCCTAATTGCTTCCCAGATGCGTCGCTATAGATCACAAATCCTTCAGGGCCCAATGGTAGTGTCAAGATCGGTTTTGTGGTCAATCGCTTCTTCAACTCATCAAATGCGGCTTAACACTCGTCTGTCCATACGAACTCCCGATCCTTGCAAGTTAATCGAGTCATAGGTCTCGCTATTCGAGAGAAATCTTCTACGAACCGTCGGTAGTAACCCGCAAGTCTGAGAAAACTTCTTACCTCAGAAGCTGATGTGGAAGCGGGCTATGATTTGACTGCTGTGATCTTCTCTGGGTCTAATGATATACCATCACCCGTAACAACATGACCAAGAAATGATACCTCCTTGAGAAAGAAATCACACTTGCTAAGCTTCGCAAAAAGTTGCTCATTCCTCAACGTTCCCAAAACTATCCGTAGATGCTGCTCATGCTCCTCTTGACTTTTGGAGTAAATCAAGATATCATCTATAAAGACTACTACAAATTTGTCCAAGTACTGGTGAAAGATCTTGTTCATTAAATTCATGAAGACTGCGGGGGCATTGGTCAAACCGAAAGGCATGACCAAGAACTCGTAGTGTCCATACCTTGATTGAAAAGCCGTCTTTGCTATGTCTTCCTTCCGAACCTTCAATTGGTGATAGCCTGATCATAAGTCAATCTTGGAGAATACTTTTGCTCCACTTAATTGATCAAATAGATCGTCTATACGTGGCAAGGGATACTTGTTCTTCACCGTCACTGCATTCAATGCTCTGTAGTCGATGTACATGCGCACTGTCCTGTCTTTCTTAGGCACAAAAAGAACGAGTGCTCCCCACGGTGATGTACTGGCACGAATAAATCCCTTCTCTAATAAGTCATCAATCTGCGTCTTCATCTCTACCAACTCCTTGGGTGCTAGACGATAAACTCGAGATGAGATAGGCTCGGCTCCCGGAATAAGCTTAATAGAAAACTCAATGTCTCGGTCAGGTGGCAGTCATGGCAATTCTTTGGAAAATACATCCTCGAACTCGGTGATGATAGGGTGCTGAGGGGTGTCATGCATCATATATGAGTCCCCGATGCGGGTGCATCACAACTCTCTCTGTCTTCTTTGGTGAACTCAAACTTTATCGCATTCGGTGGTCTAAAGATAATACTGCCCCTATGGCAGTCTATGAGAGCGAAATGCTGGCTCAACCAGTCCATTCCAAGAACCACATCAAATGTCGGCATAGGGAATACAAGTAGTCGTGCCCTCATCTCTCTGCCACTTATCACTACAGGACAAAGTCTACAAACACCACTAACAGGTACAACTCCTCCTCCTGTGAGGATTCTAACATTCTTAGCTAAGGGTGTGATGGGAATGTTGTGTCTAATGGCAAAACTAGTGGCTATAAATGAATGCGTAGCTCTAGTGTCAAATAATATAATAGCAGGAAAAGATGCAACTAAAACATACCTGCTATGCCCTTTGCCTCTGTCCCTACATTCTTAACAGCTAGAGAGAATGCCTTTCTATGGTTCTGTCCTGGGCCTTGAGCTCTGGCCTTGTGGTACTGTACTATCTATGGTGGTAATGGTGGATGAGGTGCTGGGGCTGTAGGCCTCTGGGCTTGATGTGCCTGAACTAGAGCCTGTTGCTCAAGACAAACTCATACATAAACCCAAACGAAGTCGACATTCATCTCTGATATGCCCTTGCTTTCTACAATAGTGGAAAGTGGGCTTCTGGCAGGGAGTAGTCCTCTGCTGGTACTGTCCTGTGGTCCTCCTGATAGGTCTTCCATGCGTAGCTCAAGCTGGTGTAACTGCTGGTGTATAGCGTCTCGACGTCTGCTGCTGCTCCTTGCAAAGAATCTCCTGAGCGTGAGCTTCTTCCAGGATAGCTGAATGGGAGACTCGAGACTGGGTAGTCGTATAAAACTTGAGCTCTGGCGCAAGCCCTTGGTGAAATCTCCTCCCTTCTCTAACTCCGTCGGAATTAATCCCGTACCAAATCAACTCAGGCGATTGAACTCTGAGTTATACTCATCAACTGTCATATTCTCTTGCTTCAGATGAAGGAACTAGTCGTAGAGACCATCTCTGACATGAATAGGGAAGAACCTCTCATAAATACAGCATAGAATTGCTTCCAGGTGATCCCAGTGCCTAATCGTCTCTCTTCTGCCTTCCACCAGTGGTGAGCATTATCTTCTAACAGTAGGTCCACTACTGTCATCCAATCTTGAGCTGGCAATTGGGATGCCTTTATTAGCTTCTCTGTACTAATAAGCCACTACGACACCTCTAGTGGCTTCTCCGTTCCTCCAAAGGCCTTGGGGTTCATATCTGTAAAATTCTTGATAGAGCCATCATAAGGATGCAGAGCCGATGCTGGTGCCGGTACTGGAGGTGGTGGTAGAGGTCTAGCCAATGCTGCCATTATCGTCTATCTCATCAGCTCAGTCTGCTGCCACTGAGTCTGCATCATGGCGTATATGAATTGGGAAGTAGGGCTCCCATCAGTCGGTGGTGGAGGCATCTGAGGTCCCGACTGTGGGGGGAACTACTGAGGGAATGGTGGTGGTGGAGGCAGTGGTACACTTCCTTCCGGTGGCATGGTAGTGGTCTGTTCAGCCTGGCTGCCTGGGGGTGCTGCGATCTGTGGGCACTCCGTCGTCGGTGTCGTAGTAGGTTACGACTTTCCTGGCTGGTATGGTGTCACTGGAGTCATTGGAGGATTATGTCCCTCCGGAGTAGCTTCTTCACTAGATGTGAGGGCCAAGGCAGAAGTACGTCCGCTTCTTAAATGCATACTGTTGGCACGAGAAAGATAAGTTGATATCAGGAAAGATTAGATATGAGGTAAATTAAATAATCAAAGAAGTTTCGAAAAGATTGGAAGTCAAGAGACAGTAGTAGTTCTGGATGAGATATTCCTATTCCTATATGCAGGCTTATTGGACACAGTCATGTAACTCAACAATATTAACGTAGACCTGTATGGGCCACCAAAACAACATGTAACGCCCCAGTCCCAAAATACATAGGACCAAGCACGTGAACATGCCAGCTGCACATGTACGAAGAATAATCAAATATATGGAATCCTCATATATGCACATAAGCTATAAATAAAATAATCACAGGCCAGAATAATATAATCTAATCTCATCACAGCTCAACACAGAAGATAATAGAGTCCAAATAAATAAATAAGAGTATCAAAAGATAGTCGGGTGAACATTCTTACTCCAAATAGCTATAAAAAATAGTCTCACAAGATCGGAGTCCAACCTCCACAAAATAGAAAGAAAAGAGATATAAAAATAATGTCCACTAATGTCTCAAATAAAGAAAGACTAGAAATCAGTAGCGCCTGCCTCGTCATCGGTGTAAGATAGCTCCAACGCCGCTCCGTACTCCTGTGGAAAATCATCTAACCCTAGAGAGATAACCAGATCCTCAGAGGGACATAGCAAGATACAAGAAAACACCATACCAATATAACTGTGATAATATAATAAGAAGAAAAAAGAATGCATGCAATCGGGTTCCTGACCATTCTACTGTGAATATGCAGTTGAGATACAATCCTTCGACGCAAGAGCCCTGGCTGGATATAGGATCCGGTATAGTCCCCTCTTGGGAGCTAGTGACCAAGCACATGACGTTCCAAGAACGACAGTGGCCAACCTGAGAGGCTAAACATACCCGTATCTCTAGCGGAGCTTCCGGGATACAAGGGAAGTGCAATCGAAACCCATACGTCAGGTATTGTTCTCCCTACCTAATGCCTAGTATCATCATCCCCATGACTGACATGTACCTCTAGTAACCGCCAAGTCTTCTAGCATGCAATTCTATTGGCAGTTACTCCTATCCGTCGCACGCTCCATACGTATCGGTGGCCAGCCGACTACGCGGTACGTGTCCTACATGTGAATCACATCACGTGGTAAAGCAAGTGTAAAGGTTGTACGAGATATACCAATACCTCATCATCAATGGGTGGTCACTAGACTAAGTCAATGCAAGAGAAATAAATAAAGCGAGAAAAACGACCGATAGAGTCGCTTGCACCCAAGTGTGACTTGGACGTACAGTTTAAATATCAAGGAAATAAGAAATGCTAAAAATAAAAACTAAAAATAAGAAATATAATAATCACAGAGTAAGGTGGCAAGGTATCTTGTCTGAAGGTGCAAAGTGGCAAGTCCCGAAAATCACAATGTCAGCCAAAAAACATCACAATCTCCAAACAACTCCAGATGCTGAAACAAACATCAAAAACGTACTCGGTGTAAAAGATATACCTAGGAAACGTCTGTCCAAAAGTCTAATTCTGGAACAGGGGCAAAATTGTAATTTTGGATCAAAACGTTGTCCGCCGTTGGACCTGCTTTGCACCGTAACACGTGTCAAAGTCTATGGTCTCTAAAGTCGTCAAACTATATGTCTACGGATTCAGTTTGAGGAGAGGAACTCAACGGTATGTCCAGTTTTGGATTCCGATGAGCCGCGTACAAAATCTCCCGTTTGAGTGGGTCGCGGGCCCGCCAAAAAGGGGTTCCGATTCGACCTTCTCAGAATCGAACCAAACATGGCACACAGGACCAGAATTTCGATTCGGACCTGTTGGCGCAAGTTTTATCTCGAATTGACGACTGTACACGAAGTTAGGACGAAGTTTGTAAATTGGCGATACGGGGGTATCTCGACGGATACGGACTGATTTCGTCGCGCACATAAGACGAAACTGAGTTCCGTCAGTTACCACACGTCGACAACGTCCATATGTGCCTTTCGATGTGTATAGCGTGCAACCACGTCGCCCGATTTGTCGGGGAGCACGTCGTATCGGGGAAAATTCTCTGAAATTAACTATTTTGAAAACAGTTTTTCGTAAAAGTTTAACACTGAATTAATTCCTACACAGAAATTGAAATACAGATTTACAAGTTGTGTTTTAATCATGGTTATGTTGTCTTCACAGGTGTTCGATTAGTTCCTCGGTAATCCTAGTATTCTGTTCGAAAATTGGCTTCTAAGTTGTGGTTTTGGCATCCTCCTATCACAGTTTTTCGAGCAATTTTTGCTCAAATTCGTGTAAATTGTTCTGCACGATCTAGTAGGTAGTTTCCAATCTCCTTAGAGGGTGTCGAAGAGGGTTATGTTGTCTTCATCTATGAGGTGGTAGTTCAAAAAAAAACCATCGAGAAATCGAAGAGAATTTGATCACGAAAGTTGGTACCAGTGATCGGTCAAAACAGAGTACCCTCTGTTTCTAGGTGGTCGGCCGGCCTCTCCTCGGCGATGCGGCCATCGACGGTGGTGCTCAGGTGATCAGGCTGGGGCGCATGAACGTCGGGGTGGCTCCTGTGATCTCGTGCGAGGTCAGATGGAGTTTTCGATGAAAATTTTCGGGTTTAACCCTACTTGGCCGATGGGTTTTATACTAAGGTTTAAATCCAAATTTGGATCAATCCAATCTGTTTTTGGCTTTGATTTTGAGTCAATGTGGTGGAGAATTTCCTAACGGATTTATGGAAATTTTCCAAGAATTTTTAGATGAAGATTTGATGAAATCAAATCTTCCATCCCGAGCTTTTCTTGCCTTTCGGCCGAAAGCCCCAGGCTCGGGTTCTGGATAGGCACTGTAGCAATTGCTACAGTGTCGATTTTGTTTTCTTTTGTTTTCTTTTGTTTTCTTTTTTTTACAACCATATATATATATATATATATATATATATATATATATATATATATATATATATATATATATATATATATATATATATATATATTGTTTTTTTTGTTTATATATATATAATATATATATATATATATATATATATATATATATATAAAATATATATATATATATATATATATATATATAGATATATATATATATATATATATATATATTATAAATATATAGATATAAATATATATATATATATATATATATATATATATATATATATATATATATTATATATATAATATATGTATATATATATATATATATATATACATATATTTATATATATATAATATATATATATTATATATATATATATATATATATATATATATATATATATATATATATATATATATATATATATATATATATATATATATATATATATGTATATTATTTTTTTTTAAATATATATATATATATATTTAAAAAAAATAATATACATATATATATATATATATATATATATATATATATATATATATATATATATATATATATATATATATATATATATTCAGAAGAAAAAATTATATAATTCGTAATTAAGTATCAAAAATATTTTGTAACAAAGGTAGGCTATATTTAATAGTATTAAAAATATCAAGCACACATTCATACATATTATATATATATCGAATATTACCTGCTTATATATTAACTACCTCTTTAATTCTAAATAATATAGTAAAAATAATTTTTAAAACACTAAAATAATTAGAAAATATTAGGAGTTTACATGGTTGTTATCCGAGCTACTGGAGCATACGTGTCAAAATAATCGATCCCCTGCTTCTAAAAAACCTTGCCTTGAACTTATCAATAGTTTTATCGGTCTTCATCTTCTTCTTGAAAATCTATTTACATCTGATTGGATTTGCTCCTTCAAGCAGATCGACCAACACCCACGTGTTGTTGGAGGTTATCGAGTTGTACTCATCAATAATAGCCTCCTTCCAGAAGATAGCATCTCTGGTCTTCATCGTCTCATCATAGGTAAGCAGATCTGCTTCCATATGATAGGTGACAAAATCCTCTCCGAAGTCCTTCTGTCTCCTCACTCGCTTAGATACAGGTTCTACGAGTTCTGGTTCAATAGTTGTTCTTGCAGCAGCAACATCTTTTTGGACTACCTTTTCGTAAGGAACTTGAGCCTCCTACGTACTCACATTGTTCTCCGAAATGTCTACGAGAATATTGTTCTTGTGCCTTGCAAACTTATCTTCAAAGAATTATGCATCACGAGATTCAATGATATAATTTGACTCAATATCAAGGAACCTCTAAGCATCACTCTTATCAGCATAACCCAGGAATATAGTCTTCGTAGTCCTTGTTTCCAACTTTTGAATCTTTAAATCCAGAACCTTCACGTACGCTAGACACCCCCACACTCGATTGACATTCAAGTTGGGTCTGACCTTGAACCAGAGTTCAAGAGGAGCGACTTTCCAGGTAGCATGTGGTACTCTGTTCAATATGAACGTAGCCGTAAGCACTGCTTCACCCCAGAAGCAATTTAGAAGACCCACAGTCAACAGCATTGAGTTCATCATCTCTGTTAACGTTTTGTTCCTCCTTTCTGCAATACCATTTGATTGAGGGGAGTATGGAGCAGTTGTCTCGTTGATGATTCTATGTTCTCTGTAAAACGATGCGAATTTATGAGACCTATACTCTCCACTTCGATCACTTCCGAGTCTCTTGAATTGTTGTCCGATTTGACGCTCGGCTTCATCCTTGAAGTCCTTAAACTTCTCAAATGCTTCATCTTTAGACTTGAACAGATAAATAAAAACGTACTTTGAGAAGTCGTCGATAAAAGTAATAAAATACTTTATCCCGGCCTTTGTGGAGAACTATTTGAAGTCAGAGATATCTGAGTGCACCAACTCCAGAAGATATGTACTTTGGTTTACCCCTTGAACGTTTTCCTTGTGATCTTCATCTGTGCACAGACCTCACACTTCTCCAACTCCTTACCCCCACATTTGGAGATATGTCCTAAACTAGACATCTTGTTTATTCTTTTGCAATGAACATGTCCTAGTCTATTATGCCACAACTCAAGAGAATAACCAGAAGAAAAAACTGTATTCACTATCTCCATAGGAGTTACAAGTTGAAGTTTAAATATCCCTTCTATGCAAAAAAGCCTTCTTGAAGTATGTTCCTTTATAGGACATAACGACTTGACCAGCGTTAATGTCCATCATCAAGCCTGCATTGCAGAGCAAACTTTCCGAGACCAGGTTCTTGGATATGGCTGCATGCTTCACGTTCTGAAGCATCAGCGACTTCTCCGAAATCAGTTGTAATACTACCGTCCCGATCCCGAGTACTTCAGCTTGTGTCTGGTTCGCCATCATAACCTTCTCATAGACAGGTTGGTACGTGGTAAACCACTCCTTCTTTGAGCAAACATGACATGAGGCCCCAGTGTCTATCCACCAGTCCATGTCAATCCCAGCTGAGTCAACATGCGTAATCGTAGCAACAAAGTTAGCCTCACCTTGCTTCTTTTGTTTCGGTTTTTCTTTACAGTCACTCTTCCAGTGGCCTTTCTTGCCACAGTTGAAACAAGTCCCTGTTTCTTTGGACTTGGGCTTGAACTGAGCCAACTTTATCTTCAGATGGTGAACGTCTTTCTTCTTTTGGTAGGGAGCCTTCTACTTCCCTTTGGAATTTCCTTCTTGCACCATGTTTGCCTTAGCCATCTGCTTGAATAAGGCATCTACTTTGAGTTGAGCCCTCAACCCATCTTCAACATGTATCCAGTACAAGAGGCATTCCAGATCCACCTCCATCTTCTTGCGGTACATGTCTGCGATGAAGTTGCTCCACCCAAGTGGGAGCTTGGCGACAATACCCCCGACGATAAAAGCATCGACCAAGGGCATGCCGTCATCCGTCAGCTTCTGACATAACTTGAGGAACTCCTTAACTTGAGGAAACATGGTTTTGTTATCCTCAAACTACATCCTCCAGACCTTCTGGGTCACGTGGATCTTGTTTATGTTCTCATCTACCTTGTAGAGATTCTCTATAGACTCCCAGACGTCCTTTGCATCAACCGTCTTGCTGTATGACTCCGCCAGAGAGTCCTTTATGGTGTTCTGGATCAACAACTTGCAAAGGTTGTTATCTCGTCTCCACTTTGACTGCAAAGTCGTGGCTTCAGCAACCCTTCGAGCATTTTCACCCTCTGGAATCAAAGGTTCAAGATCTGTCAACACATAGTCGACACTCATGAGTTAAATATTGTGGGTGACCTATCTCTTCCAGACGTTAAAGTGCTTCCTGTCAAACTTCTCAAGTTTAAAACTTGTATCGAGAAGTTGTGCACGGTTGTTCTCCATCAAATCTGAATCTTGATTTGAGATTGTTATTCCCGAAATAGATCCTTTGATGGAAAATAAAAATCTCGAACTCTTATTTCTAGAGAGACAAAAAACTCGTTCTCCTAAGAGAGAGATGAATTCTAGTTCTCAATCGAAGTTGATGCAACGAGATGAATGATCGCTCTCAACAGGAGTTAATGCAACGATACGAATAATCGCTCTCAACTGGAGTTGAAGTAATGACTTTGCTGGGGTGATAAAGATCACCGTTGCTTAAAGTAATATTTGCCCTATTGCGATCTGCTCCCAAGAACCAGCAAGTTCAAAAAAACTTCAAAAATGCGCGCTGTCGCCTCCTTTCACGAACTCGAAGAACTCCTTAGGACTTCAATGGCGGCAGCAGCACTTCCCTTTTCATCTCTTTATTTTGGTGTAAGTCCTTAATAAAGACATGAAGAGAGTATTTATAGAGAAGGGTGGAAACCCTAATCCTATCTTGGCCGTAATTGATTACGAAAAGATAGGAGTGAATAATGGAAAGATTTGAATGAATTAAGTTCAAATCCTACAAAGATCGATTCTGATCAATTAACTCAATCTTTCCATAACCGTTCAAATCTTCCAATCAGACACATCATACGCCACCTGCGCCCTATAGCCACTCAGCCAGTCAACCTGCGCGCGTAGCTTCAAAGCCCACAGCAGCCCGCGGTACCTGGGTGCCCAGCGCCTAGCGCCGCAGCCCCTCAGCACCTGCGTGCCCAGTACCGCAGCCCCGCGGCACCAGCTGTGCCTGTGCTGCGACACGCGCGGAGACGAGCGCATCAACTATGAACAAATGCGCCCCGTAGTACCTGCGCGCCCAGCGCCCAGCGCCGCAGCCGAGCGACACCTGCTGCTCCTGCACTGCACCTATGCTGTGACTCGCGCAGAGATGAGCGCATCAACTGCGAACATTGCTGACGTGCTTAGTGCAAAGTGTGCCAACAAAATGCCACTTTACGCCCTTGAGCCCGAGTCCGAGTCGCTAAGCCCCTTCGAAGCTTAGCTCCACAGGGGAATTATCCCATGAGCATGACAAAAAGCATTAATGCTTCTTTGTTGGTTTAGCCTTCTTTCTACTAGAAAAATGCCCCTACATGGCAAGCATGTGCCTCTCCACACTTCTTGTGATCTCTCAACACAAGCGAAGCTTTATATAGAGATACCATCCATTTGGGTTTTCCAATGTGGGACTATCTTTCTAGTTTTTAAAGCAAAACACCAACAAGCAAAAATACCAACAAAACACACAGCGCAGACACACCTAACACACAAAAAATATTTTGTTCCTCGACCTCCTATATTACATGTATTATACATGTCAACCAAGATCAATTTATTACTGTTTACCAAATCCTATATATTTATAATTGAGATAAATTATATATATTTATAAATTAAGAGAGAGAAAAGGTCATACCTCTGCGAGTCAAAGAGTTAGTGTCTCATTAGAGAAGTAGTCAGACAGTCAGGGGAGGTCTCCGTGCAGCTATGGCACTGAAAAATCTGTTGTTCGGTAGTGTCAGGTCTTCTGGCGTATCAGTACGTCGTTCAGGTGACGCGGACTTTGGTCATGCAGCGCCCAGGTCGGGATGATCGGGAGGCGCTGGCTTCGACGAGTTTGTTTTGCCACAAAGACGGAGGAGCTCGTGGTAACGACGTCGACTGGAGAAACGGTGCCTGAGTCAAGCAGATGTAGGGGTTGGGGTTGAAAGGAGGGGGAATGAGAGGTGGGATGAAGGCAGGGCTGGTCCTAAATAATTGAAGGCCTTGTGCAAATCTCAAAGTGTGGTCCTAAATCTATTTATTCATATTTTTTAAATATATTATTCTATATCCTTATCAAAATATCTAGAGATGCTCTTGTTTGTATATTATAACAGAATCTATACGTAACCAAAGCTCAAATTATCTATATTCAAGCACATTTTATAGTATAATAAAGACGTTTTAGATATAAGACGTACTGACTGTTAAATTGTTAAAATTTAGCCTCAAATACTTCTGTTGATGAGAACATATAATAAAACGAATAATCATCAATGGCCAAATGAGAAATAGTATTTAATCACACAATTGAGGGCCTCCAAGACCTGAGTCACCTAATGCAAGATCAAGAGCTCCGGTCTTCGACATTATTGTTTCTTAAATAAAAACTAGGCATGCACATCCAAATTCCTAAATTATATATATATATATATATATATAGAGAGAGAGAGAGAGAAAGAGATCGGCATCTCTCATTTTTGCATCACATGTATCCTCTCCTTCACATCCATTGGATTCTGTTTAAGTCATCTAATCTTAACCATTGATTTTTCAACGGTTAAGATTAGATGACTTAAACAAGATCCAACTGGTGTTATCATGAGGATGCTTGTGAGATGAAAAAGTGAGGAGATGTAGATCCCTCATATATATTCTCTTAGATATGATAGACAACACACCGGTCAGAGCAAGATCTTTGAGAAACCCTAAAAGTTTTTTATGAGCTGAAAGTCGATACGGAATAAGGATTAAAGAATTGGAGGTCTTGGACGGATCTAGAGTAGGGATTGAGGAAGAAATATGATAACTTGAATTACAAGATTATAAAAATGACCCTAATATTTTTTTTGAGGCCCCCAAAAATTGGAGGCCCTGTGCGACCGCACTTTTAGCACAGCCCCAGGGCCGGCCCTGGATGAAGGTGACGATGGGTTTGCAAGAGAAAGGCAGGAAAGATAGGGGAGGTTCATTTCTTATATATATAAGAGATAGAAAAGAGTGAGTTAGCTAAAAAAATTTAATCCTCTTTGATTTATATATGTACAGGAGGCTTATCATACGAAAAGTATGGATAGGATTAAATAAAGACTATGCTCCTCACATCTATCCTATACATATATTTAATATATATAATATAAGAATACTAAATTCTTAATTTTTTTTCTTTTGTACCTATAGGTGCATATATAACCTTTTATTGGCTATTCCATAGAGAAAGAAAAATTGAATATGGTTCAATCTAATTGAATTTTTTTAAGAATAATTTTAGTAGACATTTTTACGAAAACTACGTATTTATCCATATTTATATTATATATTTACTTGACTAAGCCTAGCTAATAATAAAATTCTAGGAAAATTTAGAATTTATGACAGGGGGTTTGCAGGGACCCTAATTTATCGGGTGCACTTCCCTTTAGGATTATATCGGATCCGACATCCGCCATCCATTCGTCGAATTCTATGCAGATGAGTTCTTCGAAAAGTTTGGTTATTGCGAACCCTGACCCTGAAGCTGTTGGGAGTCAGGTAGAGCCTACAAATGTTGAGACTTCGGCGGTGCCTGGGTCTAGATATCCTTTGAAAGAATCGAATCCTGGAACTTTGGTAAGCAAGGGTTCAACGAACGAGATGGTAGCTTCTCCTCCAAGCCAAGGCATTGTGTCACTGCCAAGTTTCGCTCTCTATCTGGCTCATACGGGACTCCCAACGGCTCCTCCTATGACGTCTCAAGCATTGGCCAAAGCGGACGAATATATGAAGTTCTTTGTCGAGGCTGTGTACAAGTTCCTAAGACGGGGAGTATATGTTGTACTGGAGAAAGGCTGGAGCTTCGCAACGACCAAGGCAATGGCGCTTCCATAAATTAGCATGATACGGTCACATCCGGGTTACGGTAACATGGCTGAGATCTTGGAGTCAATGATTGTCGAGCTCGAACGTCATCTGACGGAACTCCAGAGCATCCGACGGATTGATTTCTCTGCCTTGATTAAGGCCGAGCAGGACCGACTGGCAGCCGAAGCTGAGTTAGCTTACTTGTCCAGCCTAGCCACCCTGGAGCAAAGTTTGGTGAAGCGAATCTCAATGAGCAGGAGCTTACATCAGCTATGGGGCATCGGGCCAACCTATGGGAGACTCTAGGCAATCGTATGGCAGAGATTGATGACAAAATCCGTCGGCTCCAAGAACAACGGTCCCAACTCTTAGGGGAGTCTAAACGGACGACGATCGAACACATTATGCTCTAGAACGAGGCGACGGATCTCACTCGACACATGGCTAGTCCGTTCCACCAAAAGAAGGAACTGGACGCCAAGCATGCTGCTGCTGCCACCTCCGAAGCCAAGAAAGCGATGTATCACGAGGCTGAACGCCGGGGGCTGGCAAATGTTGAATTTAAGACAGAGGCTTTAAAGCGTCTCATTGACAAGCTATCTACGGACCCTTAGCTTTGTCATTTTATTTGTGCTTTTATTTGTTTTGCTTTTTTAAGATGTAGTCTTTTTTTTCCTTTTGATGAAAAGAAATAAAGCACTTTTGTTTTCTCATTTGTCATGGACTTATGATTTTATGAACTTACCATCTTTGGTGTACCTTGGTTTTTAGGTACAGATAATAAGTTAAGAGAGTGAACCGACAGGTTTACTCAGAGGTAATGTGGACATGGTAAACATGGGGTTGGTGATAGAGTTTTCCTACTCAGAGGTGATATGAACATGGTAAGAATAGACTTTGTGGGGATATAAAGAACAACTCAGAGGTAATATGGACGTGGATGTTCTATGGATTAAATGTATCAACACAAGGGTTGTTGAATAGGGTGTTTACTCAAAGGTAACGTGGATATGGTAAACACTCATTTTAGCATCATCTTACTGAGAGATAAGATTAAGCTTTGCGAAGATGTAGGAAAACAACTCAGAGGTGATATGGACTTGGATGTTTTCTAGTGGAGAGACATATCATGATCTAGGGGGGTGAACTCGGTTGTCAAATTCGTATATTTTCTTGCTCGGGAGATGGAAGTATATGTCGAATGGTTTCAAGCATAGTACTTCTTTAGGAACTTGACATTGATTGGCATCATGAATAAGTCCCCGTTAGGTTTTACGAGTCGGTAGGCACCGTTAGAGTACACCGTCTCTATGATAAAAGGGTCTTCCCATTTGGTTTGAACTTCCTTGGAGTTTTGTGAGTCATCACCATTGGCCTTCTGATTGACAGGACGAGGTCACCCGCTTGGAAAGTCCTTTGTTTGACTTTTTTGTTGAAAGCCTGAGAAATACGAGCCTGATAGAGCTCGATGCGATGTTGAGCCAAGAGGAATTTTTCGTCCAGCACCTCTAACTCTTACAACCGACAACATTGGTTGTCTTCCTCCGTCAACTGGTTTGTGATAGCCACTCGTAGCGAGGGGATCTAAATTTCAAGAGGAAGTACGGCTTTACTTCCGTACACCAGGGAGAACGGCATGCTATCCGTCAGAATATGGACCGCTGTGCGATAGGCCCATAGATATTCTCCTAACTTTTCGTCTCGGTCACATTTGTTAGAGGACATGAATTTTTTGAGTAGTTTAACGATGGTCTTGTTGAAAGCTTGGCCAATCCGTTCGTCGCAAGATTGTAAGCAGTTGATGTTATGTTTTGGAAGTAGTTTTTATTATAGAATCAACTGCTTATAATCTGTTCGTCGTCGAATTGTAACCAGTCGATGCTATGTTCTGGATGTGGTTTTTATTATAGAATCGACTGAATGCATGGCTTATAAATTGTGGACCATTATCGTGAATGATCCTCCGGGGTACCCCAAAACAGTAGGTGACATGGTGTTTGATGAAGCTGATCACCTTGGAGCTCTTTACCTCTGCTAGTGGTATTGCTTCCTCCCACTTAGAGAAGTAGTCGGTCATTGCTAGAATAAAACGATGTCATCTGGATGACGGAGGAGTAATCGGGCCTACTATATCTATACCCTAGGCTTTGAATGACCAAGAGACGACACAGGGTGTAAGAATTCTGAAGGTCGATAGATGAAGTCAGCATGCGATTGACAAACGCGACACTTTTTGGCATATTCGACAGCGTCTGCCATTATGGTAGGCCAGTAGTATCCAATGCATCAGAGTCGGTCCTGTAGCGTAGGACTAGGTTGATGAGCTCCGTGGGTTCTGTCGTGGGCTTCTCGAAGAGCTTCGGCTGCTTCTTCACTTGATAAACATCAAAGAAGAAGCCCATTGTATGAGTGGTGATATAATATTTTAGTAGTTGTATCATAATAAAACCGAAGCGAGCATCTTTTATGGACACAGCTTCATTTGGGTCATCTGGAAGGATTCCATAGGCTGTAAAGTCTATAAATAGAAATCGCCAGTCCCTGACGTTGACACCAGCATCTGCTGGCATAGCAAGGTTCTGACACATGCATAAGTTGTTTTTAGGGCACACCAATTCTTGGCCGATTACCATGACGAAATGTTGTGTCCCGAGAGGAGCTGCTAGGAAAGCAGTGAGGCCAGCTAAAGCATCAATATCCAGATTTTACAACCAAGGCGTGTTCGATGAAGAACTTATTGAATGTAGCGATGACGTCCAAGGCTGCTTTATGATAAGGGATTAGGTCTTCCTGGCAAACCTTATACTATCCTCGAACCTGATCGACGATAAGTTTTGAATCGCCATAGGACTCAAGGTGTTCAACCCCCACTTGTCTTGCTAACCGTAGGCCGATGATAAGAGCATTGTATTCTGCCACATTATTGGTGCACGGCTCTGTGAGGGAATAAGTACGCTGGATGACTAGTTTGTCTAGAGAAACCAAGACTACCCCCACTCCTGCGATGATCTGACCTTTGGGGCCTATTCTTGAAGTACCGTCAAAGAACATCCGCCAAACAGAGTTTTCTTCGACAACATTGGATTCCAGCACCTCATCTTGTATGTCCTCATATAGCATGAACGATTCTGGTATCGAATGTACAGCTAGAAAATCGGCTAATGCTTAACCCTTGACAGCTTTTTAGGGAACGAATACCATATCATAGAGATAATAGTATTGCCCAGGTAGCTGATCGAGAGTTCGGTGCTTCTGGCTTCGTCATAAGAACCCTGAGTGGGTTGACTTGGGAGATGACATGAATCGTCTGACCCGATACATAGTGACAAGTCTTTTGTATAGTAAATACCAAAGCCAAGCATTCTTTTTCGACGGGATTGTAACGGTGTTCGGCCCTGATCATCGTCCTGCTTAGGTAGTATGGCTTGCTTGTGGCCTGCGTTATTGTTCTGAGCCAATAAGGTGCCGAGAGAATTATCCATTGCGTAGTCGTAAAGCAGAAAAGGCTTTCCCACAACTGGTGCTACCAGAACTGGAGGATTGGTGAGGTAAGCCTTGATATCATCAAATGCCTTTTGGCATTCATCAGTCCAGACGTAGGAGACTCCCTTCTTCATGAGTTTGGTGAAGGGCTGGCAGCGCCCAGAAAGGTTCGCCATAAATCTCCGGATATACGCTAGACGTCCTTGCAGACCTCGAAGTTCTCTCAAGTTCTTTGGGGGGCGCATGTCAATGATAGCCTTAGTTTTATCAGGGTCGATGTGGATACCCTTTGCAGTGATAACAAAACCTAAGAACTTGCCGCTAAAGATCCCGAGGAAGGATTTAGTTGGGTTCATCTTGAGTTGATATGCCCTCATGAGATCAAAAATGGTCCTCAGATCTTGTAGGCGATCGCTATGTCGACGACTTTTGACCGTAATGTCATTAACATAGCACTCGACCGTTTTACAGAGATATTTACAGAAAATGGTGCTCATAGCTTGCTAGTATGTTTCACATGTATTCTTTAATCCGAAGGGAATCACTGTACAACAGTAAACCCCCTTTGGAGTTCTGAACGATGTATGCTTTTTAGTCGTCTGGGAATATCTTGATCTGATTGTAGCTTGAAAACTCATCCATAAAGGACATACGTTCGAAGCCTCGGGTATTGTCGATTATTAAATCCATGATCGGGAGAGAAAACTCATCTTGTGGACAAGCAGAGTTGAGGTCTCGAAAGTCTATGCAGACTCGGATCTTTCTGTTCTTTTTAGTAACAGGGACGATATTGGCCACCCAATTCGGATGTTGTTCTTCGCGAATGAACCCACTATCTAAGAGTTTATCCATCTTTTTTTCAATGGCATCCATGATATTAGGGCAAAAGCGTCACTAGTACTTCTTAAGTGGCTTAGCATTAGGTAGGATGTTTAGTTTGTGCATTGCGACTTGTGGGTTCAACTCTGGCATATCATCATAACTCCTAACAAAAATGTCAATATATTCTCTGATAAGTTGTACCAAGGATTCTCGATCTTCTTTTATTAAGCTTTTACTGATGAAGATGGGCTAGCTTGGGTGAGGATCCATCCCCTAAGTCAATCTGTTTGACTTCATCTTCGGTAGGAGGCTCCCACTGTTCGAAGTGTTATTCCAATTGAGATCCTAGGCATTGAGCCCAGGGTTCCTTTTTGAAGAACTCTGATGTCTGATCATCTTCTTCTTCTGAATGATGTACAGACATCATGATGACGGACAACACCCTCCTGAAGGTTGGGCCGATGCTGGTATCGGAGTCCCAAGTTGACGCATCAAATGAGTGAGAGTGTATGACCGCCTCAGTCTCTGAACTCTCTGGGGTTGTCAGAGGCGTGATGTAGCCTACCCCCCGTAGAGTGCGGTGGTAGTAGTCTTAAGGTTTTTCCTTTGGAACAGGGAGTCACAAGGGGATACATTGACCTTTCCTATAATTCAAGCCTTTATTGCTCTTCAAGTCGTAACCCATATTTTGGATGAGATACTTTGCTTGATTATTATACCGGTATATCTGTATTTTACCAGTATCGGGTTCTGTCTCGGCCGGAGGGAGGTCATGTTGACGTTCAACTTTTCCTAAGATGATGGATTTTTCGTCCTTGTTCTGGGATGAAACTATATAACAGACTCCATGGTATGGGACAACCCGATTTACATGATTGACGGTTGTTACTTGTGTTTGTAATGATGCTAAGGCATTATCTAAAGTATACATGGTATTCCAATATGGAAGACTAGAGTAATTCAAAGATAGCATTTTATTTATAAAATAATAAATCTTATCCCAAAGGATTACATCATCTAAAGAGGGAGCATTGACATTAAAAGATATGTAATCTCCTAGCTCTTCATCTGTAAGAACACGGACAACCTTTGGAGGAGGGGTAGGAGCCTTTTGCAGTATCTTGGTGACCAATAGAGCAAACGACCTGGCTGGAGGAGTTTTCGGGGACCTTCTCAGGAGCCTGACTCTGATAGGTTTCGGAGCCCGGCCTTGGAGTTTGACAACCAAAGAAGCTGAAATAGGAGCCTTCCCTTACAGCTTGGCTACGAGCAGGGATGATACCGTAGCCTTCCCCTGCAGCTTGGCTATGAGCGGTGCTGATACCGGGAGAGGTCTCCCTTTGAGCCGTACCTTCAAAGGTGCTTCTGTTACTATCACGTCTTCTGCATTAGTCTCAATTTCAGCCCCCTCTTCATCATCAGCATCGTTGGCCTCTTCGTCTAAGTGAATTTATTTGAACAGATCGACGTCAGTGAAGAATGCATCGATGCCTCTGAAGGAATCGACATCAGCAAACTCCATCCTGACGATGTGTCACGCCCCAGAACCAGAATACTGGAGAGCGGGGGCAGACATAGCCAGCTACGTATAATGAAATGGGATCCACTCCACTATACGGTCACGGCTGTCTAGAAATATGAAGGTTTATCTACAAGCCATCAGTCTCCTAAGGTCATAAAATAGCCTATTATCTCAATCTCAACCAACTAATAACAATCACAAGATATCTGATCACCAAATATACAATTGTAAGGCGTCCCAAACATTACATATCCAGATGATCATGAAGCTAGTCGTACAAAATATAAGGACTAGCAAGAGTTAAGTCATACATGATCAACCTCGAGTTGCCAATCATGATTACAGCCCGTAGGCAGACAGTAAATAAAGTTGCAAACGAGCTAACACTTGCTCGGCGGCTAAACGCCTCAAAAGAATATTTTTACAAGGGAGTGGAAGAGCAAAATAAAAACCACTCATTGCCCTGGTTACTCCTGGTGGTCACCATCGGGCTGGAAGACAGGTAGATCCTTTGCTGCTGCTCCGGTATCTGGCCATACAAAACCAGCTGGGTCAGACCCCAGAAAGAGCAAGTGCCACAAAGGAGGCTTCACTTAGGAACTAAAACCAGCAAATTAGCACCAGAGTATAATTACAAATAAAAGACAGTAATTTAAGAAAAGCATGACAGGTGAATATGAAAGACAATCTTGTACAGAATCAATAAAAGACAGGACATATTGGAAAAGCATGACAGGATGATATACGATGAGATAACCATGGGACTATTCAGATAACCAAGTTACAACCCGTAAACCAAACAAGGATCGGGGTTGTAACTCTTCATCTGAACGGAACTTGGTATCCCCACCATTTATCAATAAGGCTAGTGTAAATAATCACGATCTCGAAGTAAGGTAAAGCATGTCGAGCATGTCATGGGGTACAACAAGACAATAAACGAAGAGAGAACACAGAACTGCTCCGGGAGCCAAGTTACAACCCGTAAACCAAACAAGGACCGGGGTTGTAACCCTTCGCCTGAACAGAACTGGTCCCCTGATCTTTATTGTTAAAGTAAGCACAAGTAATCATGTCATGTAACAATCTTGTACAGGATCGAGGCAAGAATAGACAGGGTTAGACTCCATTCAATCATTCACGGCCAAGCAATAAGTACGGCTTGATACTTTAACTAACTAGGGTTATCACAGGCCTAGTTACTAGCAAGATGTAATGAGATTCTTCCAAGTCCAGTTACCCGCCTGCTGCTACCTGAGTGATCCCAGCAAGAAAAGGAAAAGATAGCAAGATATAGCAGACAAACTGTAGTAAGATACATGTGTCCTAAGGTACCACACTCGACGGCGGGCTGGAAGTGCGCTCATCTCGACGGATAGCAACAAATCCCAAGTATATATATATATGGCCGGGATCAAAGGGGCAACAGGTAACTGGAAAAGTCTCTCCATGAACTACTGGATTATTCTAGTAATTAGCCTTAGTCCATTTCAGTGGGTAACCCTGACCGTGGTACTCAGGGGTCCCCGTCCTAGACATGATGCAAGACAAGACGGGTTCATTTGTATAAGCACAATCATCCACGGTGTCCAGGTCATTCATACTTATCATGTCAGGCAGCCGTCGATACGGCTTTACCAAAAGTATCATGTCAGGTTTATCATGTTAAGAGTGCGCCACGGCGGGCCACTATCAAGAATTTCATGCCAAGTTATCATGTCAAATTATCAGGTCAAGTCTATTTGTCAGGAGTGCACCACGGCGGGTCACTATCAAGTCATGCCAGTTATCAAGGGGGAGAGAAACTTGCAAAATTAAATAATAATATATTTTTAATATATATATTCTTGAAGCTAAGTAGAAACTCTACAACTTTCATGTTTTGAGTTTTTCAAGATTCTAGCTACAAAATAACTTAAACAGGCAAAAACAGTGAAATAGAGCAATTCCGGCGCATGGGATTCCTGTACAATCGGCACATGGGATTCCTGTACGAATCGGTGCATGAGATTTCTGCACAAATTGGCGCATGGAATTCCTGCACAAATCGGCGCATGAGATTCCTGCACGAATCGGCGCATGAGATTCCTGCACGAATCGGCACATGAGATTCCTGCACGAATCGGCGCATGAGATTCCTGCACGAATCGGTGCATGAGATTCCTGTACGAATCGGCGCATGAGATTCCTGTACGAATCGGCGCATGAGATTCCTGCACGAATTGGCGCATGAGATTCCTACACAAATCGGCGCATGAGAAACTCACGTTGCGTCTTCAGTACATGCGCATAGGGAACCTACGCGTATGACACGCTCGGAGTTAAGGGATGCGTTGCCGGGACTTCACGGCGCATGGCCTCCCGGCGCATGGCCTCCCGGGCGCATGAGGTTCATCGTCCCCAAAAAGCAAGTTCAGCCATGAAAGTTCCGAAAACTTGTAAAGGCCATAACTTCCTCATCCGGAGTCGAAATCAAGCGAAACAAAAGCCAAAACTGCATGAAATCGAATTCTCTACAACATGGAACCACTAGTTTTTGGAAATACCAAGTTTTTAGAGATCAAAACCAAGAAAATTAAACAAGAAGGAACTTAAAACTTAGATCTATGAAAATATAACCATAAAAACGGAAAATATCAAGTTCTAAAGTATCTTAGAATCAAGTAAGGAAGAAAATGGAACAATAAAACTTGAGATCCATCATGAAGCAAGTTTGCACTTGCCTAAGCTCTCTCTCTCTCTCTCTCCCTCCTGGTGGTTGAAGAAGTAAAGATGGAGAAGAAGAAATGAGTAATGAGTATTAATGGAAGAGAGAGAATTGATATTTATGGTGGGAGTGGTGGTAGGTGGGAGTGGTTCTCTACATAAAACCAAACCATGCCAAACCCACTAAACCGAACCAAACCAAGCCAATGCAATGCCATGATGAACCATAAAAAACTCAATAAACCAAGCTCCATTAATCAGAATTAATCCATGAACGATAAATGACAATTAAACCACAATGCTAAATATGAAAATAAACTACAACTAACTAATCAAAGAAAAGAAAAATACGGGTCAGAAATACGAACACGTATAATATACGTATCACAAATTTTGGGGCACTACATCCTACCCACCTTAAAAGAATTCCATCCTCGGAATTTAATCAAGAGGCTAGAGATGTCGAGACAGCTATACTATCGCAAGCAATCTACGCTACCAATCAATCATACAATCATACATGCAAGCAAGAAATCGAAGTGCAAGGCATAAGAAAGATATTACACCTCACGAGCCAAACCGATTGGGATAACGTAATTGGATATCATCCTCACACTCCCACGTTTGACTCTCCCAAGGAGCGATGAACTCAAGCAACACGAACTAAACTGATAGTCTTGCGCTTGAGGTCTCTCTCTTTGGTCAACAGGGACACGGGCCTCTCCTCATACGAGAAGGTTGGTACCAATAACCGTTTTTGAATGATCTAGAACATGGCTCGGGCCCGGGATATACCGTTGTAATTAGGACACATGAGACATGACATGCGTTCCACATGACGACGGTGGAATAGGACACAGATACCTCTCTGCCAATTCTGGATCTGGGCCTGGGCCAGGGCGAACTGCTGAGGCCTCTGTTGCTGGAAGGCCTGGGCCTGAGACGACAATGGACCTGGGAACGGAAGCTGCTGTGGTTGGTGAACTGGAGCTGGTTCTGGTGCTGGTCCCATAACCGAGGGACTAGTTACTGTCGACGATGATCTGTTTCTGAACGGACAAGATCCTATCATGTGGTCCGGCGAACCACAAACCAAGCACAATCCCTGTGCTCTACGGCACTCAGTAACAACATGCCCGGGCTTCCCGCAATGAGAACAACCCGTTGCAAAAGGCCGCTTCTGCTTTTGCTGCCGGGGGTAGATCGGGGCAGAATGCTGCAAGAAGGTAACCGAATCTGTCCTCGTAGCTCCAATGGTCAGGGCCCTAGCTGCTGGGGCCGGTGCTGAGGATTGGTTCATCTGGTCGCGAGACCGCTTCCGATCTCCGGTCCGGTCCGCTATCCTTCGGGAAGTGTACTCGTGCCTCCTCGCTGCTCGCAAGACGGCATCAAAAGTTGTGTACTCGAACTGCTCTACTGCCAATATGATCTCCAAGTGGAGCCCCTGCTGAAATTGTTGTGCTCTGTCTAGCTCGGTTGCCACCAAGGTGGGAGCAAACCGACTCAACCTTAAAAACTCGGCCGCATATCCGTCGACCGTCCTTCTCATCTGCCTGAGATTACTAAACCTGGCCTGCAGGTCATATCTAGCCACCGCGTCGAAGTACTTGGTCTGAAACATATCACTGAATACCGTCCACATGACAGGCGTGCCCAGACTCGCTGCTTGCATAGCCCACCAGTTGCGGGCTAGATCTAGTAACTGCAGGCGCACCACCGCCACCTTCTCTGCTTCAGGGGTCCTGGCTGCCTCCAAGATAACTTCAATGTCCTGTAGCCATGCATCTGCAGCAATAGCATCCTCGCTGCCGTCGAAGAAGGGAGGGTTCAGGCGCTTGAAATTATTGACCGCACTATTCCCTCGAGGACCACTTCCGCTCATAGCTTCTTGTACTGCTTGCTGCAAGGCATCACCTCGACGATCCTGAGACGCAAGCAACTCACGGATGATCCCTATCAAGACCCCATCCTCTGACCCTGCTGGCTGTACTGGCTGGACTGGGGGCACTGGTTCTCTAGAAGGCATGGCTCGGGAGGCGGCTGCTGAGGACTGATCTTGATCTTCTTGCTGTTGCTGGTCTGCCGGCCGAACTCCTTCTGGCTGATCAACAGAAATGATGCCACTGAAGCAATGACATCAGGAATATTAAGGAAGGACCAGGATAGAACAATGATGCAAGCATGTTATCAAGTCAGGGATCCAAGGAGGTAAGAAGATACGAGTGGAGATCAAAGGCGAGTACAGATTGAGACATCTATCCGGTAAACCCTCACATTTCTTGATTGACAAGACCTGCATAGGCCACCACTTAAACCATGTCACGCCCCAGAACCAGAATACTGAAGAGCGGGGGCAGACATAGCCAGCTACGTATAATGAAATGGGATCCACTCCACTATACGGTCATGGCTGTCTAGAAATATGAGGGTTTATCTACAAGCCATCAGTCTCCTAAGGTCATAAAATAGCCTATTGTCTCAATCTCAACCAACTAATAACAATCACAAGATATCAGATCACCAAATATACAATTGTAAGGCGTCCCAAACATTACATATCCAGATGATCATGAAGCTAGTCGTACAAAATATAAGGACTAGCAAGAGTTAAGTCATACATGATCAACCTCGAGTTGCCAATCATGATTACAGCCCGTAGGCAGACAGTAAATAAAGTTGCAAAGGAGCTAACACTTGCTCGGCGGCTAAACACCTCAAAAGAATATTTTTACAAGGGAGTGGGAGAGCAAAATAAAACCCACCCATTGCCCTGGTTACGCCTGGTGGTCACCATCGGGCTGGAAGACAGGTAGATCCTTCGCTGCTGCTCCGGTATATGGCCATACAAAACCAGCTGGGTCAGATCCCAGAAAGAGCAAGTGCCACAAAGGAGGCTTCACTTAGGAACTAAAACCAGCAAATTAGCACCAGAGTATAATTACAAATAAAAGACAGTAATTTAAGAAAAGCATAACAGGTGAATATGAAAGACAATCTTGTACAGAATCAATAAAAGATAGGACATATTGGAAAAGCATGACAGGATGATATACGATGAGATAACCATGGGACTATTCAGATAACCAAGTTACAACCCGTAAACCAAACAAGGACCGGGATTGTAACTCTTCATCTGAACGGAACTTGGTATCCCCACCATTTATCAATAAGGCTAGTGTAAATAATCACGATCTCGAAGTAAGGTAAAGCATGTCGAGCATGTCATGGGGTACAACAAGATAATAAACGAAAAAAGAACACAGAACTGCTCCGGAAGCCAAGTTACAACCCGTAAACCAAACAAGGACCAGAGTTGTAACCCTTCGCCTGAACAGAACTGGTCCCCTGATCTTTATTGTTAAAGCAAGCACAAGTAATCATGTCATGTAACAATCTTGTACAGGATCGAGGCAAGAATAGACAGGGTTAGACTCCATTCTGAAGAACAGTTTGGCAACTCTAGAGGGGGGGTGAATAGAGTATATATGTATAATGACCAATTAAAAATTAACTCTTTCACTAACAATGAATAGTCAGA
Source organism: Iris pallida (assembly GCA_029216955.1). Lineage (NCBI taxonomy): Eukaryota > Viridiplantae > Streptophyta > Magnoliopsida > Asparagales > Iridaceae > Iris > Iris pallida. The sequence goes on along the minus strand of JANAVB010029815.1, from coordinate 18,636,697 downwards.
GTAAAATGCGGAATGTAAATGAAAGATAAGAGAGCATACGCAAACACAGCAATTTTAACCTGGTTTCCCTCGTGGAGGACTAGTCCAGGCCTGAGAACTCTAGCTCAGGATTAAATCCACTATTTGTGAAATAGTAGCTTACAACCCGTGCCTTTTCTTCAGAAGAGCACGTCAACTTCTTACAGAGAATCGCAGTGGCGATTTGCTTGGAATTGTCCAAGCGATTTCTTCACTCTTGCACAAGAATCCTAAATGAGAGATGCTGAGCACTCGAGACTTAGGAGGCTTGTGGCTAGTAGATGGGAAGGGTATGGCTTATAGAGCTTGTAGGAGAGAAGAGAAGAGAAGATTGAGTGATTCAAAATGAGAGAATTCATGCCCTATTTATACTGATTTTAGGGACAGAATTCGGCCAGAATTCGGGTAAGGAAATTCAAAAATTTGGCCGTTGGACAGCTAGCAAACAGCTAACCCTAAAATTAGGGTTCCTGATTTCTAGGGGACAGAGTTCGGCCCGAACTCTGTGTGGAGGCAGAGTTCGGCCCGAACTCTGTCTCCAGAGCACAGAATGGTCCTAAGAGGGACATGTGGGCAATTTGGTTTTGGTGGAGCTTGGGATTTTGGGTAGGCTTGTGTACTAAGTTCCAAGAGCTCAGCATAACTCAGAGTACATAAATCTAGACTCAATGAAATCATAAAATACAGACTCCAGAACACACTGAGAGCTGAAGACTGAGCTGTCATCTGTCTTGAACTGAGTGCAGTCGTCGTGTGTCGTATTGAATTTATACAAGTATTATTTGGTCAATATAGTCAATATTTGGTTGACTGTGACTTTGTGTCAACAATCTCCCCCATATTGATAATTGACAAAATAATATATGTATATTTCAATATTCATACCTGGACACAGTTGATTGTAATATAGCTCCATAGCTCCCCCATAAACGATGCCTGAGCTAAGCGAAAATAGCTCCCCCGTAAACCATGAGCGGTGTCGAGCTAGAAGCTATAGCTCTCCCCCGTACAAATTGCATAGTTCCTGTGATCTGATAGATGATATTTTCCAGAGCAAGAAGCACAGATATACACAGATATACGAATGCATAGAGCCAGTAATAGTATCCCAAAACAAGCACAAAATAATGCATAGAGCCAGTAATAGTATCCCAAAACAAGCACAAAATATACATATGTTTCTCCCCCTTTTGGCAGTTAGCAATATAATAAACAATGAATAGTAATGCAACCACACTAAGAGAAGAAACAGTATAATAAGCATTGACATAGAATGATAATAAAGATAGATAATGTCATCCACCAAACCAAGTGGCCAACTCATAAACATAGTATATAAAACCAGCTACATGAATCCATAAGAAACTAAATAACTAAAAGCAAAAATAACTAAGACCATCAGCAGTGGCAGCAGCAGCAGATAGTAGCCAGTCTCCATCATGGAGCACGAGAAGGTCCTGGAACATCTGATGGACCATGGAAAGATCCAACGAAAAGGTCCTGGAACATCTGAAGATCCACAAAAGTATCATCTGGATCCATATACTGCATGACCCATGGATCATCAATGCGATAACCCGCGCGCGCTGGATCCCTCTCAATAGGCACATGTAGATCAGGATGACGAGCAAGTGAATACCGCATATCATGCAGAGAGTTCCCAAGGGCACTAATCTGCAGAGTGGTACGGTAATCATGCTGCGTCCAGCGATCATCCTCAATAGCAAAACGATCGCGAAGCATAGTCTGAAGTGAATCCAAGGTAGCAGGAGGTGCAGTCTGACCGAGTGGAGGGGCGTTAGGCTCCTCACCAGCAGACGAATTAGTAGCAGCAACAGGCTGAAAGAGTCGTGCCGGAGATAGAAAGGTAGGTGCCGGCAGAAACGGACAAGCATCAAGTGGTATGTGAAAAGCACGAAAGATCATAGGAAGATACAGAGGATAAACCAAAGCTCGTGGTTTCCTCCTACAGCGAATCATCCAGTCCATCATAGTACGTGGAAGATTGAAATGAATTCCAAAGTGAAGATGATAAAGAGCAGAAATTTCAAGATAAGTAATTTCATCAGGGGAACCGATCTTGGGTAGAATGGTGTTAGAAATGATCCAATGAAGATCAGAAAAATATGGGTTGAGATATGTTGTCATGAGCTTTCGAGGACGTGTGTAAGGAGTGCACAAATCGTCCTTGAAGCTTTCAAGAGAAAGTCCGTTGGGAAAATGGAACGAGCGAGCATCAACAAGTCTTTCCCAAGAACTTGGCTCAAGAAGATCAAGATATTCTGCTAATTCAAAGTCATCAAACGAGATATCGATACCAGCAACTCGTGAATAAATACGAAGATCATCAAAGGTTAAGTTGCAGTAGAACATTTTAATGGCATGATGATAAATAGCAGAGGATGTAGTGACAAGTTCATCAATATAAAGGTCATGGAATAAAGAATCATAATGAGAGAATATTGAAAAATTGATAGGATGTCCCGTGAATACCTGACGATTCCGAAAGTCACTAAACCAGTTGTTTGATGCATCAAGTGAGACAAAAAGTCTATTGTCATAAGTGGAAGGATGTAGAGGACGAGGTGGATTGAATAAAGGGTGAGGTGGTTGAGGAAGTTCAATGATTTGTTCAATTGATGGAGAAGAATCTGAAGAGGAAATACTCTCAATGCGAATCCTCTTCCCACGATTGAACAAGCAAGGAGCCATTAAAAGATATTAACTAGAAGATAGAAAATATGAATGATACCTCAAACAGGTAAAGAGCAATGGAGGATAATGGAGAGGAGACACCTTTTTGTTGATTTGAGAAACAATGGGGTACTCTGGATCAAAAACTAGGGTTAGGGTTTCAAGGAAAGAATGTGTATAGGTGAGAAAAGGTGGTAATAGTGAAGGAGAGAGGTAGAATCCCGACATAAAGTAGGGTTTTGTCTTTTGGTCGGGTGAAATATGGACCATTGGATTAGAAAAGATCCAACGGTGGAGCCAGATCCCGATTCTGGAACCTAGGGACCGAACTCGGCCCGAACTCTGATAGGGGCAGAGTTCGGCCCGAGTTCTGGCTCAATAGTTCAGAACTGAAAAAGGCAAAAGTCAGGAAGAAAATGTTCAATAATTAAACAAAATGACAGTCGGGAATAACAAAGAGTGTTGAATGAAAGAAATAGATAGAGAGGTATACAGAAAATAGAATGAACTTTTAGAAAATGTCAATTAGGCAATATTAAATTGAAACAAGCCATATAATAAATAAGGACATATACTGTGGTTCAATAGTCCAAATTTGCCATGGGTTAGCTGCAGGGGCCGGATCCCAGCTAGCGGTAGTCCTGAGGACTAGTGCACCGTGTCGCTTAGGCTTTTACGCCTTGTTGTCAGAAGGACCCTTTCGGCTTGTACCCATACCAAATTCTTTGTAAGGAATCACAATATACACGATATTTACGCAGGTGAGTTTCAATTTATGACTGCTTCATCTAAGATCCCAAGTTCACGACAAAGAAAATTGAAGCGCTCTTCGGATAGTGGCTTAGTAAAGAAGTCTGCCAGCTGATGATCAGTGTCAATAAATTCTAAGTTAATCGTGCCATTTTGCTGATGATCACGCAAAAAGTGGTGTCTGATCTCAATGTGTTTAGTGCGTGAGTGACAGACAGGGTTCTTAGTCAAATTGATGGCACTAGTATTGTCACAGAATATAGGAATATGCATGAAAGATAACTTATAGTCTTCAAGGGTTTGCTTCATCCACAGAATCTGTGCACAACAACGCCCAGCTGCTATATATTCAGCTTCTGTTGTGGATAGTGCGACAGAGTTCTGCTTCTTGCTAAACCATGAGACTAGAGCCTTTCCTAACAAATGACACGTGCCGCTCGTACTTTTACGGTCGACCTTGCATCCAGCAAAGTCAGCATCAGAGTAACCGATGAGGTCAAATGATGTTGACTTGGGATACCATAGGCCCACTGTAACCGTACCCTTAAGGTATCGAAAGATACGCTTAACCGCGGTCATGTGAGATTCCTTAGGATTTGCTTGATATCTAGCACATAGGCAAACACTAAACATGATATCGGGGCGACTAGCAGTTAAATAAAGTAAGCTGCCTATCATACCTCGATACTTACGTTGATCAACAGGTTTGCCGCTCTCATCTGGTTCGAGTTTGGTTGAAGTAGCCATTGGCGTGCTAATTGGTTTGACGTTGTCAAGGTCGAACTTCTTCAGCATGTCCTTGGTATACTTCGATTGACAGATGAAAGTTCCATTTGCCAGTTGCTTTACTTGCAGGCCAAGAAAGTAGTTGAGCTCTCCCATCATGCTCATCTCAAATTCTGTCTGCATACACTTGGCAAATTCTTGACAAAGAGTTTCATCAGTAGATCCAAAAATAATATCATCAACATAAATTTGAATTAATAGAATGGTGTCTTTGAAAGATTTGATAAACAGTGTAGTGTCAATTTTCCCTTTAGAAAAACCTTTCTCAAGCAGGAAGCTGCTTAGCCTTTCATACCAAGCTCTGGGAGCTTGTTTAAGGCCATAAAGCGCTTTCTTTAGCTTGAACACGTGGTCGGGAAATTTGTGATTTTCAAAGCCAGGGGGTTGTTTGACATAAACTTCCTCCTTAATAAAGCCATTCAAGAAAGCACTTTTAACATCCATTTGAAATAATTTAAAGTTCTGATGATTGGCAAAAGCACAAAGCATCCGAATGGATTCAAGTCTAGCAACAGGAGCATATGTCTCATCGTAGTCGATACCTTCCTCTTGGTTGTATCCTTGAGCTACTAGACGAGCTTTGTTACGTGTGACTGAACCATCTTCATTTACTTTGTTTCTAAACACCCATTTGGTACCAATTATTGAATGATTGGCCGGTTTAGGAACTAGTTCCCATACTTGGCTTCTTTCAAATTGGTTGAGTTCTTCTTGCATAGCAGAGATCCAAAATTCATCAGTAAAAGCTTCAGAAATGTTTTTAGGCTCTACTTGTGAAATGAAGGCAGTACTAGCAACAGAGTCTCTTAATGATGATCTAGTAGTAACTCCACGTGACACTTCACCTATGACTAAATTTTCTGGATGTGAAGGTTTGAATGAGAATTTCTTAGGCAAACCCTCCAGAGAATTAGTTTCAGTTGAAGTATTCATTGGAGTAGAGGAAGTTGATGGCACAACATCATCATCAAGAGTACTTACTGCACTGTTATCTTCATCAAAAGTCACATTTGTTGACTCCTCCACAATAAGTGAGCGTTTATTGAAAACTCTATATCCCTTACTTTTGGCAGCATAACCAAGAAAGATACCATCGTCAGCTTTGGCATCAAATTTGCCTAAGTTGTCTTTGGTGTTAAGGATAAAACATCTGCAGCCAAAAACTCTGAAATAAGAAACATTTGGGGTTCTCCCAAACCAAAGCTCATAGGGTGTTTTCTTCGAAATGGGACGAATAAGCACCCTATTTAAAATGTGGCATGCTGTACTTACAGCTTCTGCCCAAAAATATTTCGAAAGAGAAAATTTATTCAACATGACTCTAGCCATATCGCCAAGAGTCCTATTCTTCCGCTCCACAACACCATTTTGTTGAGGAGTTCTAGGACAGGAAAATTCATGATCAATACCATTTGCATTACAAAAACTTTCAAAATCTGAATTTACGAATTCGCCTCCATGATCACTTCGGATTCGAGTAATCATGTAGCCTTTTTCGTTTTGAACTTTATTTACAAAAACTTTGAAAACAGAGATAGCATCGCTTTTATTAGCGAGAAAGAAAACCCAAGTAAATCTCGAAAAATCATCAATAATAACAAAAGCATATAGTTTGCCACCAAGGCTAGCTATTCTACTAGGACCAAATAAATCCATATGGAGTAATTGCAAGGGTCTAGTAGTACTTACAGAGTTGATGGAATGAAATGAGGATTTAGTTGCCTTGTTAAGTTCACATTCGGCACATACCGTGTCCTTTTTGAATGTGATGTCAGGCAATCCTCTCACTAGCTTCTTGGTAGAAAGCCTGGATATAGCATCCATGTTGGCATGACCGAGACGCTGGTGCCATAGTAGTCGTTCGTCTTTGTGTGCATATAAACATCTACCTGCATGGTTAGTATTTATAGAGAGATAGAAAATATAGATATTGTCCTCTCTTTTCCCTTCAAAAGCAATGTCTCCTGTTGACCTATCGTAGATGTAGCAACAGTTTTGTCCAAAGTTAATATCATATCCATGATCAGCAAGATGGCTAATGCTGAGCAGGTTATGCTTTAACTCGGTCACTAGGCAGACATCCTTTATAACAGGAGAAGGAGGATGACCAATGATACCGTTACCTATTATATGCCCTTTGAAATTGTTACCGAAGGATACGTATCCTTCTCTTTTCATCGATAGTGATGCAAAAAGATTTGCGTCTCCCGTCATATGTCGCGAGCATCCACTATCGAGAATCCACTTACTCTCAGTTGAGGAGGAAAGGTCCACCTACATCAAGAGTAGATGTGACCTTTGGTACCCATTTTCTTGAGGGTCCTGAAAAGTTAGTTTTTGGAAACCAAGCATATATTTTCTTGTCTACCAGTCTTCTAACTCTACACTGTGGTGAAATGTGTCCATGTTTTCCACAGTAAGTACAGATGGCATTTTTATTTATACTAGGAGCATGAGAATGATATCTATGAGCAACAGGATGAGGATGATATGGAGAATTAGCATGGTAATGATGACTATGCTTAGAGTGAGTGGCATGATGATGATGTCTGTGTGTCATAGCATGATGATATTGACTGTGAGGAGTGGCATGCTGAAATTGTCTATATGGCATAGTGTGATATTGTGGCATGATATGATGATTTTGCTTATGTGGCATGGCATGTTGATGAGGTATGGTATGATGACTTTGTCTATGTGTAGAGTGATATTGGTTGTGTCTTTGTGCAATATGATGAGTATGAGGAGTATTTTTACGTGCATGTGGTTTGTGAAAGTTTGTGTAAATAAATGCATGGTTATGTGCTGTATGAGGGTGACGTGGTTGACTAGCATGAGTGGTGTTGTGCTCATGTGATTGGGTTTGAGGTTTAGCCACCTGTTTTCCCAATTTGATTTCTAATCTTTTAGAAACAGCTTGTAATTCATCAACTTTAATATTCAAGCCATAGATCTTAGTCAGAGAAATCTTGTGTCTACTCTTTTCTTCAGCAAGCAATGTATTGAGAGTAGTGATTTCTTGAGTTTGTTGCTCAATGCGTGCTTCAGCATCATGTAAGCTTAATTTAAGCTTCGATACTTCATCAGTGTCATTTGTGGGAGATGTGTTTCTAACATTATTAAGAAGCAAGGAAATTCTTTGTATCTCATCTTCTAGACTTTTGATTTTGTCCTTGGCATGCTTGTATTTACCGATAATCTTTTTGTGATCATCAAGTAAATCGGTGAAGGCATCGCCAAGTTCATCAAAAGAGAAGTCATCTAAAGTTTCGTTTGATACCTTGGTGGAATTTGCCATGAGGCAAACATTTGCTTTGTCTTGAGGAGAGTTCTTTTCTTCCTCGGAGTCACTTGCTTCGCTTTCATGCCAAATGCTTGTGTTGGCATATCTTTTTGATGAGTTCTTCTTGTAGGGCTTTTCATACCGGTTGCTCTTCTTTAAGAGCGGACAGTCTCTTCTGACGTGTCCAGTCTTTTTGCAACCATAGCAAGTTGGCTCTTCTTCATCGTCTTCTTGTGGTTCCTTCTTTCTTTGATTGAAGCGAAGGAATTTCTTGAAGTTACGTACCATGAGAGCTTGGTCTTCATCATCTGAGATATCGTCTTCAGTCTCATCGTGATCAACCTTTCGTCGATGGACTTTGAGTGCTATCTCCCTGGTCTTCGGAGCAGGCTCTTCGAAGTCCTTGAGGTCAAGCTCGTGAGTCATGAGCTTGCCCATCAAAGTCTCCATAGACATACTTGTGAGATCATTTCCTTCTATGATGGCTGTCACCTTAGGGTTCCAAATCTTTGGTAACCCTCTGAGTAGCTTGCGGATCTTCTCATGGTTTGAGTACTGCTTACCGAGCGAGGATAAAGGGTTTATGATGTCGAGGAATCTTGTAAACATTTGAGTGATCGTCTCATTTGGCTTCATCTTGAAGGCTTCATACTCTTGAGTGAGACGGCTTATCTTTGATTCCTTGACTTGAGTGGTTCCTTCATGCGTCACTTCCAGAAGTCTCCATACTTCATGAGCAGTGGTGCATGTAGAGACCCTGTTAAACTCGTTCCTGTCTATAGCACAGAATAAAGCATTAATAGCCCTAGCATCTAGACTTGCCTGTTTCTTCTCCTCGACAGAATATTTGTCGTGTGGCTTCTCAGTGAGGTCACCATCGACAACTATTCTGGCGGGCTTTTTGTAACCGTCAGTTACGACAGTCCACAGGTCAAAGTCTAGAGACTTCAGATAAAAACTCATCCTTGTTTTCCAATATGTGTAGTTAGTCCCATCAAATAGGGGAGGCCTATGAGTGGACTGACCTTCACCATGATTGGAGATCAAGGATTGTGTGGTTGCCATGGATCAGCTCTTAGGATGTTAGTCCTTATAAAGAGAACAGAGCTCTGATACCAATTGAAGAACAGTTTGGCAACTCTAGAGGGGGGGTGAATAGAGTATATATGTATAATGACCAATTAAAAATTAACTCTTTCACTAACAATGAATAGTCAGAGTAAAATGCGGAATGTAAATGAAAGATAAGAGAGCATACGCAAACACAGCAATTTTAACCTGGTTTCCCTCGTGGAGGACTAGTCCAGGCCTGAGAACTCTAGCTCAGGATTAAATCCACTATTTGTGAAATAGTAGCTTACAACCCGTGCCTTTTCTTCAGAAGAGCACGTCAACTTCTTACAGAGAATCGCAGTGGCGATTTGCTTGGAATTGTCCAAGCGATTTCTTCACTCTTGCACAAGAATCCTAAATGAGAGATGCTGAGCACTCGAGACTTAGGAGGCTTGTGGCTAGTAGATGGGAAGGGTATGGCTTATAGAGCTTGTAGGAGAGAAGAGAAGAGAAGATTGAGTGATTCAAAATGAGAGAATTCATGCCCTATTTATACTGATTTTAGGGACAGAATTCGGCCAGAATTCGGGTAAGGAAATTCAAAAATTTGGCCGTTGGACAGCTAGCAAACAGCTAACCCTAAAATTAGGGTTCCTGATTTCTAGGGGACAGAGTTCGGCCCGAACTCTGTGTGGAGGCAGAGTTCGGCCCGAACTCTGTCTCCAGAGCACAGAATGGTCCTAAGAGGGACATGTGGGCAATTTGGTTTTGGTGGAGCTTGGGATTTTGGGTAGGCTTGTGTACTAAGTTCCAAGAGCTCAGCATAACTCAGAGTACATAAATCTAGACTCAATGAAATCATAAAATACAGACTCCAGAACACACTGAGAGCTGAAGACTGAGCTGTCATCTGTCTTGAACTGAGTGCAGTCGTCGTGTGTCGTATTGAATTTATACAAGTATTATTTGGTCAATATAGTCAATATTTGGTTGACTGTGACTTTGTGTCAACACATTCAATCATTCACGGCCAAGCAATAAGTACGGCTTGATACTTTAACTAACAAGGGTTATCACAGGCCTAGTTACTAGCAAGATGCAATGAGATTCTTCCAAGTCCGGTTACCCGCCTGCTGCTACCTGAGTGATCCCAGCAAGAAAAGGAAAAGATAGCAGGATATAGCAGACACACTATAGTAAGATACATGTGTCCTAAGGTACCACACTCGACGGCAGGCTGGAAGTGCGCTCATCTCGACGGATAGCAACAAATCCCAAGTATATATATATATATATATATGGCCGGGATCAAAGGGGCAACAGGTAACTGGAAAAGTCTCTCCATGAACTACTGGATTATTCTAGTAATTAGCCTTAGTCCATTTCAGTGGGTAACCCTGACCGTGGTACTCAGGGGTCCCCGTCCTAGACATGATGCAAGACAAGACGGGTTCATTTGTACAAGCACAATCGGCCACGGTGTCCAGGTCATTCATACTTATCATGTCAGGCAGCCGTCGTAACGGCTTTACCAGAAGTATCATGTCAGGTTTATCATGTCAAGAGTGCGCCACGACGGGCCACTATCATGAATTTCATGCCAAGTTATCATGTCAAATTATCAGGTCAAGTCTATTTGTCAAGTGTGCACCACGGCGGGTCACTATCAAGTCATGCCAGTTATCAAGAGGGAGAGAAACTTGCAAAATTAAATAATAATATATTTATAATATATATTCTTGAAGCTAAGGAGAAACTCTATAACTTTCATGTTTTGAGTTTTTCAAGATTCTAGCTACAAAACAACTTAAACAGGCAAAAACAGTAAAATAGAGCAATTTCGGCGTATGGGATTCCTGCACAATCGGCGCATGGGATTCCTGTACGAATCGGCGCATGAGATTTCTGCACGAATCGGCGCATGGAATTCCTGCACAAATCAGCACATGAGATTCCTGCACGAATCGGCGCATGAGATTCCTGCACGAATCGGCGCATGAGATTCCTGCACGAATCGGCGCATGAGATTCCTGCACAAATCGGCGCATGAGAAACTCACGTTGCGTCTTCAGTACATGCGCGTAGGAAACCTACGCGTATGACACGCTCGGAGTTAAGGGATGCGTTGCCGGGACTTCACGGCGCATGGCCTCCCGGGCACATGAGGTTCATCGTCCCCAAACAGCAAGTTCAGCCATGAAAGTTCCGAACACTTGTAAAGGCCATAACTTCCTCATCCGGAGTCGACATCAAGCGAAACAAAAGCCAAAACTGCATGAAATCGAATTCTCTACAACATGGAACCACTAGTTTTTGGAAATACCAAGTTTTTAGAGATCAAAACCAAGAAAATTAAACAAGAAGGAACTTAAAACTTAGATCTATAAAAATATAACCATAAAAACGGAAAATGTCAAGTTCTAAAGTATCTTAGAATCAAGTAAGGAAGAGAATGGAACAATAAAACTTGAGATCCATCATGAAGCAAGTTTGCACTTGCCTAAGCTCTCTCTCTCTCTCTCCCTCCTGGTGGTTGAAGAAGTAAAGATGGAGAAGAAGAAATGAGTAATGAGTAATAATGGAAGAGAGAGTGGGATTGATATTTATGGTAGGAGTGGTGGTAGGTGGGAGTGGTTCTCCGCATAAAACCAAACCAAGCCAAACCCACTAAACCGAACCAAACTAAGCCAATGCAATGCCATGATGAACCATGAAAAACTCAATAAACCAAGCTCCATTAATCAGAATTAATCCATGAACGATAAATGACAATTAAACCACAATGCTAAATATGAAAATAAACTACAACTAACTAATCAAAGAAAAGAAAAATACGGGTCAGAAATACGAACACGTATAAAATACGTATCGTAAATTTCGGGGCACTACACGATGCCATTGCTAGATACATATTTCATACATTGGTGGAGAGTAGAAGGCACCACCATATACTCGTGTATCCATGGATGACCCAGCAAGACATTGGTTAATGTCAGTATCAATGATGTATCAAGTCACTTATGTCTGGAGGTCACCAAAGTGACACTTTAGGCGAATCTTGCCTAAGGGTTCACTTTTTTGGCGTTGAAGCTGTTGATTGTAGTATTAGATGCAGTCATTCGGTGCATAGGTATCCCCAGTGTTTGGAGCAGAGTTCAAGGGATAATGCTGAGGGAAGACCCTGGATCAATTTGTATGTGATCTACCATGATGGCACCAATGCGCCCAGTATAATACAATGGTCTATTATGCCGATTATTCTTAGCAGCATGTCATGTTGAGTGAAAGTAATATTGGGGATGATTTTTTATATATTATGGCAATGCGAACAAGCAGCTGGATCCTCTTCGGGCTGCGGGACCAGACTAATAAAAGACTCGACATCTTTTAATGCTTCGTATAGAGCATTTCGAGTATCTTTAGAGAGTCGAAGAACCTCAAATAGCGATAACCAAGCTGGAATTGGCGAGCTGCGCCAATATATCGAAGTTGTGAGATTTGGTCAACCCCAAAGCATCTTCTTTTCGTAGAGGCTTGTCGAAACGTGCCTCCTTCTACTTCTATTTGTCTGCTGTCGGAGGTTAAGATGAACCCTCTTCTTGGGCAGCGATGGTGGTGACGGAAGGTGTCTCCTTAGTCAAAATCTCCTCTTACTGAGAGTTCTGTTGTGAACGTGTCTTCCTCCGGAGACGAAGTGACCATTTGGCAAGATTTGGTCCTCCTGCCTATGGCTTTAGAGGTAGGATATACTCCCCGTTGAGTCAACTCCGGAGCCAGATCTGGGTGAACCCACATAATCTCGCCCCGGGACATAGTGAGTCGTACCAGCCCACTCATATTGTTACGAGTTGGTAGAAAGTTGGTTACTGTCACGTCCCGACCCGAAATCACCCGAATCATCGTCCTCGCAGGGGGCGTGATGCCGCACGAGCCTGGAGTTACGCTCGTGCTAGGCAAGATGACAAGTTCTCAAATGGTTATCTTTTTATTCGATATTAACAACGAAAGGAAAATAGAGTATACGAAACAATTTTCTTTATTGATATTCGGAATGAGATTACAAAGGCTTTCGATAGCCTAACAATATATGCCAGATTGGCTACAACACTCAGGTTCTCTCTTATCCACAAAGGGTTTCACCATTCCATACATAATGTCTTCTATATCTTGGCTGCATCAATCATGTTGCATGTCCGAGCGTCAATACGATCGTACGCTTCAATACGCTTCGGCATTTCAAGCCTCAACACGTTCAAGCGAAGCTTCGCCGCGAGCCATCCATTTCCTACACCCTGCATGAAAGCTGGTAGGGGATCAGTACGTTCGTCCTCGCATGTACTGATGCAAAGATCTTCTTTCTAAACTGATATTATAGTATTTATGTTGAGTCATGCAACTTAGCTTATGATCTTGCTATGTTCTCCTTAGGGTCAATTTTATGGCATATTCGAAAGCAGTAAAGTATGTTAGCATGGCAAGCTTATTATTCGAATTGAATAGACAACAGACAAGTAATCTCGTATTTGTTTCGTGGTACGACTTTTTACCAAGTCGACGCACTTGCCCTTGCACCGAGCAAGGTGAATACCCCCATTCCTTCACTGTCATGTTATAAGTGCATCTCTAAGCAGGATCTATGTGTGCGGGACACATACGTGCCTATACTTTCGACCCATCGTTCCTTAGCTATATGAAGGTCTTGGCGTATCCACGCCGGAATGGACTAAAGGAGTTTCCTTACTTTCTTCTCTCCTTTCTTTTCTAGAATTTGGGTAGCCCGGCGTTTCACGGGTGGGTTGCTATCCCAAACAACCGAAATGTTACCGCTGTATACCATCATTTGTAACTTTTCCCCATCTATAAGCGAGTGCTAGTCGTCTTAAGGATGTGCGCCTATCAAAGATAACATTCTCTCCTAGGCCAAACGGTTCTGGGGCGCTCCGGCACTTAACCGTTCGAGGGAACACCCATGCACGGGAGATTATCACATTTAATCTCCCGTCCATTCCATTCGACCATGCAACGCCCTTATTATTCAAACAACCAAGCATAGTCTTGAGTCCGAGACTCAGACTTTTATCATCTCGTATTTCTTCCGTTAACTTTCTATGTTCTTACGTTTCATGCTTCGTTTCAATGTTCAATGGCATCATGCCTCAACTCAATGTTCGTCAACCGAACAACCTGAACGTCCCGAACACCTTTCGAGGCATCATGTCATATCCGACAGTTCTGCCACATTCATGCCACAACTGTATTCTTTTGCAACGAAGCCATCTTTTATGATCTCGTACACGTAGGCACGTTTCGACCGTATTTCCATGTTCTATGCCTTAGCGTTCAATGTCTGTGGCTTGCGCGCTAGGACGCTCGTCTATTGTCTTTCAATGTTCTAGCCTTCTAACTCGTGTACGAGGGTACGGAATGGCTCGTGCATGAAGGCACTTACCGAGTACGGTTATCCCATGTTCTTGCGGCTTGCGCACCGAGGCGCTCGCCTTTGCGATATCCAATATTCTATAGCGACTCGTGCATATGATGCACGTTTCATTTCAATTGTTCTAACTAGTATTCGACTCACAATACGATTTATCTTCTGATCGGACCACGCTCGTGGCGTCGATAGGTTAACTTAGCATACAATAATATAAATTGACTTAGGCACGAAGGAGTAAAAAGAAGAGTCAATCCTTCCACCTTGAGTCGATACGCCTTGTCATTTTGCCGAGCCGATACGGCTCGATTTTATAACTTCGTTGCACGGCCAACTCTCCTGACTTAGCCATTCGAGCACTTCGTGCTTCATTAAATTATACGTTCGATTTGGCTTACCGTGCCCAAGTCCCAGTCCGTCGTAAGGCGACGATTTGGTTTTGCAGACCCGTCGCAAAATAGGAGAAATATCGACCTCTAATATTTTTGCGTAAACTTATAGCCTGCATATGAAACCAACTAAAATCAATACTTGCATCAATTCGGACTTGTGCCTTGGTTGATTCGATTTCTTAGAATCTTCGAGCCGTCTCAACGCACTTATCCTTCGGGGCAACGCGGCGCTTCGTATCGATTTACTCGATGCATTCTTTGGGACAAGGCAACTCTTCGCATCGACTTAGTTCGATGCGTTGTTCGGGACAACGTAACTCTCGTATTGATTCGCATCGATATATTTTATTCGGTCAATGCGACTCTTCGAGTCAACGCCTCAGCGTAATGTGCCGTACGGAGCGGGGCATTACAAAATATACCACTCAAAATAAGGTTCGTCCTCGAACCAAAACCAACACTCTGATTAAGTATTTTTTAGATCGTTTCACGATCTCGTCCCACCAATGTTGTTCAGTTTCACACTATCTCGTAAGCTTTTTATTAACATTTCAAAGTCTTTTCTGCAGCTCGATTTGAATTTGTATACAACTCTATTTGGATCCATACCTATATTCAAGGCATCCCGAAGATATATGTAATTCGACCAAGTCCAGTGGTAGCAAATCGGAATAAAGTTGACAGGTAAATTTCAATCCTATCATTGCCATCTCGTACTCTCGATCGGACTTATGTTTAGCACCTGTTCTCAAAATTTTATCGCATATGAATATTCGATACATACGTGATTCATTCGATAAAGTCATCGCACGCGACGCAATTCAAAATCGCATTTCTTATTTCGTATGATTCGTATGGACTATCAACTCTAAGCATCGCATCAAGCTGTTGCGCATCCGATCGCAATGATCTTTCGCAATGCCTCGGGTTCGAAGTCACCACCCAACTATTTCTAAATTCTGGCTATGCAACTTATCTCGATACGATTTCTTTTGTTGACTTTCAAATGCATCAACGTTCAGGACTACGCTCGCTAGGTTACTTACCTAGACACCGTGCTCAAATTCTCCCGACGCACTTTAAATTGACATTGCTCAAAGGCCACAATCTATTCGACTCAAAAGTTTACATCAAGAAGACGGTGCTCAAGACAACGATCGCCTTGACACAAAGGTCTTTATGATGCACCTTACGTTCGATTCCTAACGAGTAGGAATTCGGTAGCCAAATTCCCAACTTATCCGTCTCGCCATATTGAACATAAGTTCGATTCACGCAAGCTTAATTGTACGGTAAATCCGAATCTAACGACATAACTCGTAAGTCATTCCCTTATCGTTCTCTCAGGCATAGCACGATTCTCGCAATCGTCTATCCGAATTACCAAGTTCGTTGGTGAA
Source organism: Iris pallida (assembly GCA_029216955.1). Lineage (NCBI taxonomy): Eukaryota > Viridiplantae > Streptophyta > Magnoliopsida > Asparagales > Iridaceae > Iris > Iris pallida. The sequence continues at coordinate 18,620,887 of JANAVB010029815.1, read as the reverse complement.
TTTCTCGTTCGATCGTTGACCAACATAACCGTTTAAGCATTCATCCGATGAATACTCAAAATCAAACTATCTTATTCTCAATCGAAAGTTGTTCCAATAATTCTTGATCGCCTAGACTTATTATCTACATGCACCATGTTATATTTGTTATCGATGCAATCTCATATGCGATATCGCATGGGTCAACTTATGGTCTACAGTATTTAATTTGATTTGACGGTCAAGTCTTCTAGGGTCAGCTGCCCCGAAGCTACGCTCGATAATTGTGGATCATCATCGAAGGACAGTTTACTACGAACCATGCTATATCTTATTTCGGAGCTAAATCACGTTTCGACGATTTCTATGCAACTACCTGATTTCGGACAAAACCATTTCTATCGGCGCAACTGATGCGCAACTATCCTCCGAGTAAAGCCATGTACTACCGTCGATGATTCTGCTATTCACGATGCATCTACTCATATTGAGTTTGAGTCTATCTTAATTGTGGTCGATACACGAGATGCTACACGCATCGAGCAATCGCCGATGACTTATAGTCTCGTCTTGATCAATCACAAAGTTCATGATCAACCGGTTCGTTCCTTCTCGTATTGTTACTTACAAAATTTTGATAGCGCAAGGCGTACTCCATTTTATATTCTCGCTTCGTGCTTACGTTTCCTTACGTATCGATCTTGATAGTTCATATCAATTTCGATAGCAAGAGGGTCGACTTCGAATCCGTTTTAACGTCAACTTAACTCGCATCGCATATATCCAAGTTTGCAACGAACTTTTCCATACGCATCAACTTGTTTTTCGATTTGCCGCATCCCGCTATACTTTGATCGTATAACTGAGTTATCGATTATCCAACATTGAACCCTCAAGTCATACGATCTCGCCCTCTAAGTTTTACGTGTTTTTCAATCGTACTCAAACGAGTTTTGCCGTAACGTAACCAACTATCTCTTAGGCACTCCTTACTCGCGTCTACCAACTCTTCACCGAAGTCGCATATCGTGCGATCCGATTATAGTTCGCCTCACCCAACATTTCTATCAAGATCGCAAGTCGTGTGATTCGATTTGCCTCGCCTAACATTTCTATCGAGATCGCAAGTCGTGCGATTTGATTCGCCTTGCCTAACATTTCTATCGAGATCGCAAGTCGTGCGACTTATTTATAAGTTCGAGTTTCTCTTTTCCGTCGATCCGATTATTGCTTCAAGGCATAATCGTTTCACTAGTCTCGGTCGTTCGACCAACTTATAATATCCGTCCAACGTATCGTTCATTGATACGAGTCTCGCCTTATCGTTCCAACCGATTTTCAAAGAACACTTGCATCAACATACTGTTATACAAATTTCCAATCGAGTCTCGGTACTCTCCCGTCCGTTGCGGACAAACCTTCCACAATTCTCACAACGTGTCGATACAATTCATCGCACAAGTGGTGTACCATATACCACTCAAAATCGAGTCATTCATTGCATACGTGGTATGGCATATACCACTCGGAAATCAAGCCATTTCCTTCGCATTATACTTAGTATAAACCAACAGTTTCTTCCGACTAATGATTTCCGTAGTGATCGTGCTTGATCACAACCGTAACTTTGATTAAATCAAATCTGACATGACTCGGTCAATATTCTCGTTTGCCAACATAAGTTTGGTGTGCAACCGAACGATTCGATCTATCTATTTACGATTTCAGTTCCTTCCGTTGCATCTTGTGCAACGACTTATTTTGATATGCGTTGCACCACGTACAATAATTTACTTTCGACACGCGTTGCACATCGTGCAACGACTTATTTTCCGACATCTATCGTACATCGTACAACAATTTATTTTCGACTTTCAAAGTCAATGCTCAAATCCGTTCGACACATTCGATATTGGCTTATCACTTTTATTTCAACACATTATTTAAGTTCCCGCATTGGTGCAACCAACATTCACAACCCAATACACGTCGTGCATAGTTTTATTTCTCATTCAACATGTTACATTGCAACAACAATATCATCTCAAATCGCATTTCATAATTTGTTGTACTTGTAGTAACTAATATTTTACGGCTCGTGCATTCAATGCAATAAACCCTTCGCGACTTTCATAGCAAACATCATGTAATTTCCAAAACACATGCGGCAAAATTATACGATTTGTATTAGACTTATTGTATGGAACATCCAGTGCGGCATCGAGTAGAGTCAAGAGTCATTCGATTTATGGTGGGCAACTTTTTAGAATTGAAATGAAGTGAGCGACCAGAGAAAATTGAACCTAGAGCTCTGATACCAATTTGTCACGCCCCGACCCGGAATCACCCGAATCATCGTCCTCATAGGGGGCGTGATGCTGTACGAGCCTGGAGTTGCGCTCATGCTAGGCAAGATAACAAGTTCTCAAATAGTTATCTTTGTTTTCCATAAATAAATTCACTTTATTTATTGTGTATCTGGGAAAATTACAACTGTAGGAATCCGATCTAGAAGACGATCGCTTTATCCCTTGGACGAGGCGAAGAAGAAAAGCTCTCAAAATTTTGACAGTAATTTAGATAACTATGTATCTGTACAATGAATGAGAAAAGAACCCTATTTATAGAGTCAAAAATAACTGAAAGGATAACTGTCTTCACAACCTGTGCATAGTTGAAAATCACGCAGGATTTAACATACGCAAAGTCATGAGCAGTTACTGGACGTGGCCTGTAACTGTTAGACACATGGCAATCATGCATGAGTCGTGTGCAAGTTACAGGACACGTCCAGTAACTGCTCATGACTTTGCGTATGTTAAATCCTGCGTGATTTTCAACTATGCACAGGTTGTGAAGACAGTTATCCTTTCAGTTATTTTGGAATCTATAAATAGGGTTCTTTTCTCATTCATTGTACAGATACATAGTTATCTAAATTACTGTCAAAATTTTGAGAGCTTTTCTTCTTCGCATCGTCCAAGGGATAAAGCGATCGTCTTCTAGATCGGATTCCTACAGTTGTAATTTTTCCAGATACACAATAAATAAAGTGAATTTATTTATGGAAAACAAATTGGCGACTCTGCTGGGGACTAGAAAGTATGAAGTTTGTACAGATTCTAGGGATACATCTGTATGAAAAGTCTGTACAACTCCTATGGTTATTGTTCTCAAGTCATTTAACAAATACAAATAACTATGAACATGATTACACACATCAATATACTGTAAAGATGGAGACTTTTTATTAAATTTAAAAGTAGCAGTATTTACATTGGAAGAAGGCTGAGCCTTAGAAATCTAAGCCAAATCAATGACTAAAGGGGAGAAGAAGAACGAGAAAAAGTTTTGTTTCAATTAAGATCGATAACAAATGGCTCAGAAGAGGTGAGCTCCCTAGAAGCCTGAGATGGAAGAGTAGTCCGTCCTCCAACAGGGATTACCAGAGTATCCTGTTTCATATATGAAGATACAGGAACTGTAGTACGCCCACTGACAGGAATGATCAGTGTATCTTGAGTAGACGACTGAGGTAACGGAGAGATCCGTCCGCTCACTGGAATGATGAAGGAACCTTCTCCAGAGGGTTTGGAAGATTGTTGCTGAGTAGTTCGACCTTTAACAGGGATTATTAAGGTCTCACTTTACGAATCCTCTTTCTCCATAGCTTGTATCACCCTTGTATACTCTTCTTTGTACATCCGGAAATCATTGAAATAAGCTTCAACCCCATGGAAGGGATTTATATCAGCAACTTCCTTTTGTACTCTTCCATTGCTGTCAATGTATTTAAAACACTGATGAAGAGTAGAAGGCACCACATTATTTTTATGAAGAAAGGGCCTCCCTAGAAGAAGATTGTAAGATCCCACGATCTCGATCACATAGAAAGTGACTTTGGATCTGAAATCACCTATCTGAAGTTTCAGGTGAATCTTTCCCAAAGGCTCGCTTCGGCTCTGATTGAATCCCAGGATAGTAGTAACCGTCTTGGAAAGCTTATGAAGAGGAATTTTTAGTTCATCCAACAGACTCTTTGGCATTATACTTAAAACTGACCCTGAATCAATGAGGATCGATCTATCTTCATCGTATCGATATAACCGGTGTAGTAGAGAGGCCGATCATGTCGATTATCTTCCAATAGCATGTCGTCTTATGTAAAGATGATATTTGGGATAATCTCCAATACACTGTTGCAATGTAAACAAGTGGCAGGTTCTTCATCTGGCTTCTTTAATTGTGAAAGACAAGAGTCAGTCTGAAGAAGTGCCTCACTTAACGTCTCCCGAGTCTCTTTAGAAAGACGTAGAAGTTCAAAGAGAGACATTCTAGCGGGATTATTAGCAAGTTGAGCTAGAATATCGAATTATAAGGCTTCTGAAGTCCAAGAGGAGGGGACTTCTTGATTGGCTTATCAAATCGAGCCTGTTGTTTGCCTTTCTCAAGAGCTACAGGCTTGGAAGGAGCAGGTTCAACCGGAGCAGTTGAAGGAACAGTGCAGTGGATGATTCTTCTTTAAGAGGAACATCTTTATCAGCAAGAGGAATATCAGGAGTATCCTCAGAACTCTTGGAATAATCCTTTAGATAAGGTTTCCCTGTTCTAGTAGCACCAGCAAGTGCTTCTTCCTTATCTTTCGGCTCTGTGTCGGAAGTGGATCCGATAGAAGTCATATGACATGACTTAATCTTTCCAGCTTTCTTGGACTTTCGAGAAGTAGTCTTTTGAAGAGAAGGAGATTCAAAATCTGCCACTAGATCAGGATGAATCCATATGATTTCTCCTGTTTTCATAGTGATCGGTACTAATCCTTCAGACTGTGGAGGAGGAATATTCACTATTTCAAGAGTTGCCTTGGAAATAGAAATAATCCCACTTTCAAGGAGTTGAGGAGGGAAATCTCCGAATTGCATAGAGACGACGTTAGAGGTGACGGTCTTCCCTTTCGGAGTAAGAGAGATAGCTCCAGATTTAATCATTTCCTGGATCTTTCCTTTCAGTACATAACATGTACGAATTGTGTGACCCAACATTCTGTGGTATGGACAGTATTTAGGATGATCTGTCTTACCAGCTTCATCAGGTTTCTTGATTTTAGGTAATTGTATTTTATTACCTTTCAGCAGACATTCAAAGATACCAAGGACATCATCGTCATCAAAAGAGTATTCTTCTTTAGAGCGAGGTGCTCTTGGTTGTTGGGTCATAGAAGCAGGAGGAGTTTGAACAGTCAATGCATCTTTACTCTAAAGATTAACTTCAAGGGTTTCTTTTCCCTTGCGAGTATTGGATTTAGCATTATTGTTATTACTTTGACCTATTTCTTTGGGAGTCATCTGCACTCCTAAGCCTTTGAAAGTTTCAGCACTAATTTCAGCGGCTTTGGCACTAACTATGAAGGAAGACCAATCTTGGAATTGGGTAGATCCAGTCCACATGCTAATGATTGGCAACAAATTTGATTTGCATGTGTCGATAGTGACAGCATCAGGAGTTCTAAGAGGCATCTTCAGAGCTTCTCTTCGAAACCGTTCAATGAAATCCTCTGTAGTTTTATTATTTTTCTGCTTGATTCTTATAAGAGCAGACATAGTCATGTCATTGAGCCCTTCATAGAATCGTTCAAGAAACATTTGCTTGAAACCGGCAAATAAGGTAATACACCCATCCGGGAGACTTCTATACCATTCATAAGCCGTTCCTTTGAGACATCCGACAAACATCCGAATAAGGAGGGCGTCACTTGGTTGTAGCTGGTCAGTCATCACTTCAAAGTGATTAATAAACTGACTCGGAGAAGTGGTTCCATCATAGAATGAGATAGTAGGAGGCTTGTATTTAGGAGGATACGATACTTGCTTCTATTCTATTGGATAAGGTTGCTTGATGCCTAACCTTTGTAAACCATCCTTCTGTTTGAATGCCTCAAATTGAGTTTTAAGATTTTTCAATTCTTCAGTAACAACTCCGGAGGATTGTGGAGTTATAGCTTGCAGAGAATAGTTGGGAGGAGGAACAGCATTATAAGCACTACCCCCAGCTCCGGAGAGACTAGGATTTGGTGGAGCTTGCCCAGGAGTATTGGATTGTACTGCTGGAGGAACATGTACTGGACTTATACCAGTGTCAATTGGTATGGCATCTGGTACAGTCTATCGATTTTGCATCTGGGTTGCCATGAGTTCATACATCGACTTCATAGTGTCAGCCATAGACTTTATTTGCTGTTCCAAAGAAGCAATTCTTTGTTCTTGAGGAGTCAAGGAAGAAGAAGGTTCATCAGTATTCCCATCGACCATATAAGTCGTGACTGTACGAGGGATTATTGACGAACTGGTGGATGTTGTATGTTCTGAATCATTACTTTGTGTATCAAAGTCATTTGTAGGAGAACTACCCCAGTAAGAAGAGGTGGGAAGTTAGATTCTCCAAGAAATTCAGAATCATCTTCAGAAATCAAAGTCCTTTGACTAGAAGCCAGGACTCTTGCTCTGGTGCCTCTGTATACTCCATCTGGACTATCAGTTCTACCCCCAGTATCCCGAGAGGTCATGTTGACAGAAGCAAACAGAGGTTCATCTTCATCAGGCATGGGTTCATACTAAATCCGATTGAAAACAGATTATCGTTTAGTTTGACATCTGTATTGCATTATGACTCTCGGCTGAAAATCACATTCATCATCAGCATGGTCCTGATCCATTGATTGACATCTGCATTAAATTATGACTCTTGGCTGAAAGTCACATTCAGCATGGTCAAGATCCATTGACACAGAATTATTCCTTTTCTTCTGTTGAAGATGTTCTCGTAAATCTGTCTGTGAAGATTGGGATACATCAGAGAACATTCTTTGTGTATTTTTAGGAATATATTTCCGGTTCTTGGGTCTTGATGGCTCTTGATTATATAGAGAGTGATTAATCTGAGCTACATAATTTCTAACATACTCTGCATCTGGATCTCTTGCTTTTGTTCCCGATTGGTATGGTTTTTTGACACCAGAAGTGCTTCCTAAACGGATTTGATTAAGTTTTGCTCTTAGATCAGTTGGAGGTAACACATTGGTTTTTGAAACTTAGAGTTTTCCTTCCGTTGATCTGGATATTTGCAGAGAAGGAAGAATTGAACCATCCTTTTGATTAGGAGTCGGTAACAGACCCTCTTTTATAGACAAATTCTGTGCCCAATTCAAAGAAGTCGTAGAAGAAGACATTAAGGAATATTTCTTCTTAGACTTATTCAATTTTTGAGACATAGAATGTCTAGAAGGAAGAGTAGTCAAAAGACCATCTCCTTTTCTTTGACTAACAAAATTGTCAGTCAAAGCTGTTCCTGAAGTAAACACTACAGGAGCAGAAGAAACAACTAAAGAGTTATTTCTTTTCGAAGGGACTTTGTGTGGAGGAGTTCTAGCAAGACCACCCCCAGTTCTGGTAGAACTTGGCAAAGAAGAAGAGATAGCTAAAGAGCTATTCTTCTTTGAGTATGCTGGTGACAATTTGGCTAAGGAGCCAGTATTGTTAGCGTATAAAGTCTTGGCTAAAGAGCCAGATTTTGGTACGCACACTGAGTCAGAGAGATTTGACTTGGAAATATACGCTGGAACAGATTTGGCTAAGGAGCCAGTACTGTCAGCGTGACTTTTAGATTTAGAAATACACGCTGGAACAGACTTGGCTAAGGAGCCAGTGCTACCAGCGTGACTTTTAATTTTGAGATTGTACGCTGGAATAGACTTGGCTAAGGAGCCAGTGCTGTCAGCGTGACTTTTAATTTTGAGATTGCACGCTGGAACAGACTTGGCTAAGGAGCCAGTGCTGTCAGCGTGACTTTTGACTTTGAGATTGCACGCTGGAATAGGCTTGACTAAGGAGTCAGTGCTGTCAGCGTGACTATTGACTGCTGTCGTCTTCGAGCACACAAGAGTGTGCATGCTTGAAGTAGAGTCCTTGCCAGTGTTAGGAGTAGACACTATGGTAGAAATTTTACCCTTGGTTGCCAACAGATTCTTTGGGACGTAGACAGATCGTCCCTTAGACTTGGCAGTGGTGATGGAGGCTGAAGTGGGCTTGCCACCCTTAGCCCGCTGCATTTCTTCGTAGAGTCGCCAATTTGTTTTCCATAAATAAATTTACTTTATTTATTGTGTATCTGGGAAAATTACAACTGTAGGAATCCAATCTAGAAGACGATCGCTTTATCCCTTGGACGATGCGAAGAAGAAAAGCTCTCAAAATTTTGACAGTAATTTAGATAACTATGTATCTGTACAATGAATGAGAAAAGAACTCTATTTATAGAGTCAAAAATAACTGAAAAGATAACTGTCTTCACAGCCTGTGCATAGTTAAAAATCACGCAGGATTTAACATACGCAAGGTTATGAGCAGTTACTGGACGTGGCCTGTAACTGATGGATACATGGCAATCATGCATGAGTCATGTGCAAGTTACAGGACACGCGGGTGAGAGATCAGTGGCATGGCTGCCACGTACTCCAATTTGATGAAATCCACGCAGACTTGTTGAAGACAAAATCCACGCAGACTTGGGTCAGAAAGCTTCAAAATCCACGCAAACTTGGGGTAAGAAGCTTCAGAATCTACGCAGACTTGGGGCAAAAAGCTTCAGCATCCACGCAGACTTGGGGCAGAAAACTTCAAAATCCACGCAGACGTGCGGCAGGAAGCTTCAGAATCCACGCAAACTTGAGACAGAAAGCTCAAAATACACGCAGACTTGAGGAAGGAACATAGAAGTTCAAAATACACGCAGCCTTGAACCAGGACTGCCAGCTGTCTTGATTCGACGTGCCTCGACTGACACAAAATCTCTGACAGTGATTGCCTTGTCAGTCGCATTAAATGACAATAAGCTCTTTTGGTACGCCAACTTGGTGAAGGCTGAGTCTTATTGAAGAAGATTTCAAAAGTCACACAATAGTCGGCTGTGATCTCTCGAGTTCCGTGCATACGTGGCATACGAGGAGACTTTCTTCAACTGTCGTGCTGTAAGTCATAATGACACTCTGACGAATGATGAGCTGTCTCCCAGCGTAACTTTTAAATATTGTCCTGATCAACTCAGCGTGATTTTTAGACTCTGTCTGATCAACTCAGCGTGACTTTTAGGCTTTGTTCTGATCAGCTTAGCGTGACTTTTAGGCTTTGTTCTGATCAACTCAGCATGACTTTCATTTTTAAGGTCTACAATCTTTTGATTCGATATTAACAACGAAAGGAAAACAGAGTATACGAAACAATTCTCTTTATTGATATTCGAAATAAGATTACAAAGGCTTTCGATAGCCTAACAATATATGCCAGATTGGCTACAACACTCAGGTTCTCTCTTGCCCACAAAGGGTTTCACCGTTCTATACATCATACCTTCTATATCTCGGCCGCATCAATCATGTTGCATGTCCGAGCGTCAATGCGATCGCACGCTTCAATACGCTTTGGCATTCCAAGCCTCAACGCGTTCAAGCGAAGCTTCGTCGCGAGCCATCCATTCCCTGTACCCTGCATGAAAGCTGGTGGGGGATCAGTACGTTCGTCCTCGCATGTACTGATGCAAAGATCTTCTTTCTAAACTGACATTGTAGTATTTATGTTGAGTCATACAACTTAGCTTATGATCTTGCTATATTCTCCTTAGGATCAATTTCATGGCATATTCGAAAGCAGTAAAGCATGTTAGCATGGCAAGCATGTTATTTGAATTAAATAGGCAACAGATAAGCAATCTCGTGTTTGTTTTATGGTGCGACTTCTTACCAAGTCGACGCACTCGCCTTTGCACCGACGCAAGATGAATACGCCCCATTCCTTTCCTGTCATGTTATAAGTGCATCTCTAAGCATGATCTATGTGTGCGGAACACATACGTGCCTACACTTTTGACCCATCATTCCTTAGCTATATGAAGGTCTTCCAGATCTCGAATACGATTTGAGTCAAGGACTACATGTTAGTGGAAAGGGTTTTAAGGCCTGCTTCCAGAATCGAAACATCTTCCTCTTCTTCCTCGCCACCTCCTGTCATGTAGACAGGCATGACATGAGTCGAAGTGGATGGATTGGTCGACGTTTCACTTTCTTACGGAAAGGTTGGCATGAGAGCTTCTTCTTCTGACCCCTCGAACTGGCTACCCCCAGCCACATCAGTGCCAGTTCCTTGATAGATACCCTCATCTTCGATAAAAGGATTGTTGTGGACAATCGGGGTCTGATCACCCCCAGCTTGTGCTACTGATGTTGCCTTTATCCTCAACCGAGTATTCTGGAATACCTTGGTCGATGGGATTATTGCTTTGTTTACTCTCAGTCAGCTCTTCGATGAACTAGCCGAGGCCGGAGGGTTGTGTTGGAACGAGATATATAGCGCTATACTCTAGAGGGGGTGAATAGAGTAGGCAACAAAAAATTAGCTATTAAAAAATTATTAGCAGCAAGATCACAGAATATATTACAGATATATAAATATAAAAGTAAAGAGCAGAGAGAAAACATAAACACAAAGATGTATACTAGTTTTTCTCTTGTAAGGACTAATCCAGTCGGAAAAACTCCAGCTTCCAATTGAAATTCACTATAGAAAAATGTCGCAAGTTTTTATCTTGCGAAGTTCTTACAACTTCTACAACGCGAGCTTTGATCCGAAGTACTCGACCAACTTCAATTTTGAAGTGACTTTCTTCAATCAAGCCTCTGATTACGATCACTCTAAAACTTCTAGACCGTACCGTACTGGCAAATCGATTAGAGGATTGTAACTGGCTTGGCATTTGAAAATGAAAGATTTAGAACACTTTAAAAGAACGTAGTAAACTTAGAGAGAAGAGAAGAGAGAATGAATTGATGTGTTAAAATGGTAGAAATTCTTCTCTATTTATAGGTTTTCCAAAGGTAAAATTCGGGCAGAATTCGGGCAGAATTCTTTGAGAGAATCTCGACAAATAGCCATTGCCTCCGTAACCGCTGGAAGACTGGGTTCAAATATTCCAACGTTTTACTAACCGAATTTGGGGCGAGTTTGCTCCGAATTCTGTTGTTCCAGAATTGGTTGGTTAGGGTTTCGTAAATTTGGTTTTGAGCTTTTGAGAAGTCGAGCAGTTAGGAGCTTTTTCTAAATGGGCTTATTTTTAAAATAAAGGGATATTTTGAAAATATTTTGGGATAGCCTATTTATCAGTACGACTTGGTGTACACTGTATTCCTATACTCAATAAATTGTAAAAAATAAATTAATATTGAAAGTACTAATTCAATGGCAAAATGGCTCCAAGTCTTGAACAGTAGCAGTAGCAGTTCTCAACAGTCGTCCAAGTAGCCCTTATATCGAGACCGGGTTGGATCAATTATTAAAATTAGGTTTGACCATGACCAATGGACCAACAATCTCTTCCATTTTGATAATTGACAAACCTTAACTGATATAACATCTAGATCTTGATTTGAAAAATAATCAAAATTTTGAAGTACTGTTCTGTACTGTATTAATGTACTATATTGTCTCCTCATTTTGTGAAATAGATGTTAGATTCATTTTCTTCTCCGTTGTCACTTAGCAAAATAATTGCAAAGAGAAAGGCTCCCTCGCAATTCATGCTTAAGGAACGAACGTTGAAGAAATACAAAGAATATATAAAGAAGAACATAAATTTCTTATACAGTTCTATGAAGGAAGCATAAACTAAGATAGATAATGCTACGCATAAAATGAGAAGTGCATACGAAGAATAAAAGAGAATAATACACACTGAAATAGAAAATGTATAGTAATAAGAGTTTAAAATACATCAACTCAGCATATAAGTGCTAAAAAAAAGTACTATCTTGGAATATCGGAACATTTCCATGCATACATAGACAAATGTATAGTCTAATCAGATATTATTTTGATAAAATACAGTAACGTCTAGATCACAAATCCTCAGCTGCTAAACAGAGTCATCATCATCGCGATCAGCATCTCCACCATGTCTAGAGGGACCAATTCCAGAAGTGCCAGCTCCATGCAAAGAGTGTAGAGTAGCACCAGAACCACGATACCAGTCATAAGCGTTACCGGGCTCAAAGAAGTGCGAACCGTCTCATCCTCATAGCGGTAGCCAGAAACAGTAGGATCTCGTGGAAGAGAACTGGCATGCTGACCAGTCTATGCAAAACGCAGATCCGCAAAGGAGTTTACAAGAGCCTGAAATCGACTAGCATCTCGAAAATCGAGTTCCCTCAATGTGTTAGTAACAAACACTCGTAAAGAGTTATGCTCTTCCAGCTGAGCACAACACATATCAAATAAGTGCTGATGGAGACCCTCAAAAGTTATAGGGTGATCCTAAAGAGGTGGAGGAGGTGCAGTAGGAGGAGCAGGAGGAACAGTTGTGCTGCGACGAGAGAGCTGAAGATACTTGGGCTCAGAGTCACGAGCACAAGTGGATAAGTCGATCTCAAAGTGCTGAAAGATGATTGGAAGAATCATCGCGTAAGCAAGGTTTCTATTCCTTTCGTGACATCGACCCATCATCTGGATAATCATCCTGGGACAGAAAAAGGAATCCTATTACGAATATGATATAAAGCAGACATTTTAAGGGTGGTCACATCGTCTTTGGAAGTAGATTTGGGAAAGATAGTGGAATAGGCGATGTGATGCAATTCATAAAAAAAATAAGTTCAAATGTGCATCTTTGAACTTTTCGGTACGGACTTGATTAGGAGACAACATTGGTTCTTGAAACTGTTTAAAGTCGTTTCTCCTGGAAATTCAAATTCAGTGATATCGTCTAGCAGAGCTCTAACATTTAAAATATTTAGTATCTTCGCTAGGTCGTTATCGTCAAATTTAATTTCAATGTCAGCAACACGGCTCTTAACAGTGAAAGTGTCATCGACTAAGGAAAAATTGTAATAAAATAGCCTAATAGCATTAGTAGCAATAGGAAAAGAATGAGCGACAAGATTGTGCAATCCTAATGCTTCAAAGTAAGTTTTATGTGACGGAAAGACTGTCCATTTGATCGGTGCGCCGGGGCATATGTTGCGAACTGAGAAATCCGTATACCATAATAAGGATTGTTCAAGAGTTACGAAGAAAAACTCGTTGAATGCCCTATCATCCATTTGGACGAGCGAAAAGAGCGATCATTGGATAGGATTCGAAGATGAGGCTTCTTCGCTAGCCGTCGTCTTCTTTTTCTTGAAAGGATTGTGGATTCTATGCATAATTTCCAAGAAATATAAAAATTCTATAAAATTGAAATAGAGAAAAAGAAGAAATTATACCTTCTAAAAATTGAGTATGTGGAAGATAAGGAGATTTCACACACGAATCCAAAATTTGGATGGAAAACTCTAAAAGTTTTGAGAGAAAACAATGGTGGAAGAAGCTAGGGTTTGGAGCTCGTCCGCACGGGTACTGCTCTGTTTGGAGGAGGAAGGTGATGAATAAAAGGGGGCCACTTTCGGTTCTGACTTAAAACACCCGACAACAATAGAACTTGTACCGAATTCGGTGCGAGTTTGCCTGCAATTCTGTTGAGGTATTTTTGTACAGAAAAATGAAGTGCCACTTTGTATTCATCAATCATTTTTAATTATTTAATTCCAAGTTTAGTTATTTTAGATTTTAATTAATATAATTAATATTATTTTACGAATTAGATTTTGTTACGCAACGACTGTCTCAGATTAGCTGTAGGAGTACTGTCCCAGCTAACGGAGGTTCACAGGGGAACGCTTAAGTACCGTTTTGCTTCAACCTTAGTCGTGGTGACAGACAGACCCTTTGTTGGCTTATCTCAAAAATAATTTTTGAATATTAAAAAATAATTAATAAAATAGAATTAATTAATATTATTGACATCTTAAATTCTCAATTCTCGACATATGTAATTGAAACAATCTTCCGCTAATGATTTTGTAAATATGTCATACAATTGTTTCTCTGTGTCTATATATTCTAGGTTTATATCTCCATTTGTTTGATGGTCTCTAAGAAAGTGATGTTGAATCTCAATATGCTTAGCATGAGAATGACATACAGGATTCTCAGTTAGGTTAATAGTACTAATGTTGTCACAGAAAATGGGTATATGTGTGTAATGTAAACCAAAGTCTTCTAAGGTTTGCTTCATCCACAAAATATGTACACAATAATGTCCTACGGCGATATACTCAGCCTCAGTAGTTGATAATGCGACAGAATTTGTTTCTTGCTAAACCAAGAGACTAGAGCCTTATCTAAAAAATAATATGTGCCGCTAGTAATTTTTCTATCTACTTTGCATCCAGCAAAATCAGTCTCCGAGTAACCGATTAGGTTAAAGGACGTAGTTTTGGGATACCATAAGCCGACAGAAGAAGTGCCTTTAAGGTATCGAAAGATACGCTTAACTGCACACAAGTGTAATTTCTTAGGGCTTGAAAATGTGCACACAAGCAAACACTAAATATTATATCAGGACGACTAGCAGTTAAATAAAGTAAACTACCAAGCATACCTCGATACTTACGTATGTCGACAGGTTTGCCTTGCTCATCAATATCAAGCTTGGTTGAAGTTTCCATCGAAGTACCAAGAGGTTCGACGGCTTCCAGATCAAACTTCTTTAGTAGATCTTTTGTGTACATGGCTTGACAAATTAACTTCCTATTGTTAGTTTGTCTGATTTGCAGTCCAAGAAAGAATTTGAGTTCTTCCATCATGATCTCAAACTCATTCTGCATAAACTTTGAAATTTTTTGACAAAGAGACTCATCAGTAGTTCCAAAGATAATATCGTAAACATAAACTTGAATTAAAAAAGATTTACTTTTAAAGATTTTATAAACAATGTAGTATTAACCTTGCCTTTTAAAAAATCGTTATCAAGTAGAAAATAGCTTAAACGATCGTACCAAGCACAAGGGACTTATTTCAGACCGTATAGGACTTTCTTTAACTTGAAAACATAGTCAAGATTTTTAAAGTCAACAAATCCTAGTGGTTGAGCTACATAAACTTCTTCTTTTATAAAACCGTTAAGAAATGCACTTTTTACGTCCATTTAAAAATGTTTAAAATTATGAAAACATGCAAATGCACATAACATGCGAATGGATTCTAATCTCGTAACTGGGGCATAAGTTTCATCATAGTCTATACCTTCCTCTTGGTTGTATCCTTGAGCTACGAGTTGGGCCTTGTTACGATGACTAAACCATTCTCATTGAGTTTATTTCGGAATACCTAGCAGGTATCAATGACCGAATGATCAATGGGCTTGGGAACAAGTTCCCAAACTTTATTCCATTCGAATTGGTTTAATTCTTCTTGCATAGCATCTAACCAAAAATTATCATTATATGCTTCTTCAATAGTTTTGGGTTCTATCTGTGATGAAAATACAACACAGGAAACTATATCCCTGTTAGAGGAATGAGTACTTATACCCCTGGTAATCTCACCTATTACCAAGTCCTTAGGATGGTCAGTCATAAACTTTATTCTTTTTGGAAGACTCTCAAGGTAGCTAGTTCTGGTTTTTGGTTTTGTACGTGCTCTGCTTGGTGGTTCTGCAGGTGTTGTGCTTGGTGGTTCTGCTAGTGCTGTTCTCGGTGTACTGATGTCTTCATCATCGTCGTCGATCGTCTGTTGATTTAGTTTGTCAAAAGTGATATTTATTGACTCTTCGATGATTATAGTCCTTTTATGGAAGACTCAGTACCTTTGCTTTTTGCCGTATAACCAAAGTGGTTCTAGTGACCACATTTATGTTGGTGCAATTGCTTGGAAGATGATCTTTGTAACTTAGCAATCATCAACATGTTCCATGGTTCTATTTGATATGAGAAGCTTCACCTGCACTAAGAAGCGAAGTCTTTGGTATCCAAAACTTGGATTCACATTTGTTAGTTTTTGGAACCCATTTGTACAAGTTCATATCAACAAGTTTTCTAGTATGACATTGACTAGAAATATGTCCTTTTATACCACAATAATAACAAAAATCATTAGTGCTCTGTGCAGCAGTATGAGACCGTGTACTAGTGTGATATGATGTGCGTGGATACTTATAGTAGAAAGCATGATGATGTGTAGAATATACTTTGTGTGCTTTTTTTGATCGTGTCCTATCATGTGTATGATGTGTCATAGGACAGAACTTTGCTTGGGTAGTAGGTATTACCTGTTTTCCCAATCTAATATCTAACTTTTTAGAGATAGCATATGCCTCATCATATTTAGCAGTAAGAGAATCAATACTACATGAAGCAATAGAATACTTATTCTTCTGATTCTAATTTCTCCTTAAGTTTAGCATTTTTTTTGAGTGTTTTTCTCAATGCATTCAAGTGCCTCATGCAGTCTGAACTCAAGTGTGGAAATCTCAGTAAAATTATCAGAAGTAGAAGTATTTCTAGCATCATTCAATAAGCGAATAAGCTTTTCATTTTCACGCTTATAGGATAGAATATCCATTCTAGCTTGCTTATACTTGTCTAATACTTTCTTGTGTTCTTCCAGTAGATCACTGAAAGCATCAGATAATTCATTATAAGAGAATTCACTCTCTTCATAAAGAGGATTATTTTGTACCTCATTGGATAATGCCATTACGCATACATTTGCAGCTAGACGAGGTCTTCCTTCTTCTTCGAAATCGTTTGCTTTGCTTTCACACCATATGCTCGTGGTAGCGTACTTGTGAGACGACGATCTTCCTTCGTTTGATTGTTTGTAGTAATTCTCCTCTTTACTAATAGTAGGACAATATTCCATTATGCGGCCTGATCTTCTGCAGTTATGGCATACAATCTCTTTTTCATATAAGGGATTATATTGTACCTTAGATTCTGATGCCATCATGCACATAATTGTATAATTTTGAAGACTATCCTCCTTTCTAGAGTTGTTAACTTTTATTTCGTAGCTGAACTCATAAGTAGCTTCAAGAAGTTTTCAAATTTTATGAGATGTTGTGTAAGTAGTAATAAGATTGAATACATTTATGTCTACAGCACAATAAAAAGCATGTATTACTTTTGCATCTAGGCTAACTAACTTCTTCTCTTCCTCTGTATAACTATAATAAGGCTTGTTGATTATAGAGGAAATGAGAATAGAGGTGATAGTAGGCCTTTTATAGCTAGTGATAACAATTGACCAGAGGTCAAAGTCTAGACACTTCAGGTAGAAGCTCATCCGTGTCTTCTAATACATGTAATTAGTACCATCAAATAGTAGGGGTCTGTTTGTAGCTTGGCCTTCACTTATGAATTTTACAGTTGCCATATGTGATATAGTGATCTATGTAACAACAGTATTGATAAGAATACAATAACAGTGTCACCTCGCTTTACCTCTATAACCCGTTCTGATACCAATTGTAGGAACGAAAAGTAAAGCGCTATACTCTAGAGGGGGAGTGAATAGAGTAGGCAGCAAAAAATTAGCTATTAAAAAATTGTTAGCAACAAGATCATAGAACATATCACAAATATGTAAATGTAAAAGTAAAGAATAGAGAGCAAACGAAAACACAAGGATGTATACTGGTTTCTCTCTTGTGAGGACTAATCCAGTCGGAAGAACTCCAGCTTTCAGTTGAAATCTACTATGGAAAAATGCCATACGTTTTTATGCGAAGTTCTTGCAACTTCTACAACACGAGCTTTGATCCGAAATACTCGACCAACTTCAATTATGAAGTGTCTTTCTTCAATCAAGCCTCTGATTATAATCACTCTGAAACTTATAGACCGTACCGCACTGGCAAATCAACTAGAGGATTGTAACTGGCTTAGAATTTTAAAATGAAAGGCTTGGAACACTTTGGAAGAACGTAGTAAGCTTAGAGAGAAGAGAATAGTGAATGAATTGGTGTGTTAAAATGGTAGAAATTTTTCTCTATTTATAGGTTTTCCAAAGGGAGAATTTGGGAAGAATTTTTTGAGAGAATCTTGACAAATAGCCGTTGCATCTGTAACTGCGGGAAGATTGGGTTAAAAAATTCCAACGTTCCACTAACCGAATTTGGGCCGAATTTAGGGTAAGTTCGCTCCGAATTCTGCTGGTCCAGAATTGGTTGGTTAGGGTTTTGTAAATTTGGTTTTGGGCTTTTGAGAAGTCAGACAGTTAGGAGCTTTTTTAAAATGGGCTTATTTTCAAAATGAAGGGATACTTTGAAAACATTTTAGGATAGCCTATTTTCCAGTACGACTTGGTATACACTATATTCCTAGACTCAATAGTTGTGAAAAATACATTGATATTGAAAATACTGACTCAATGGCAAAACGGCTCCAAGTCTTGAACGGTAGCAGTAGCAGTTCCCAACAGTCGTCTAAGTAGCCCTTATACTGAGACAGGGTTGGATCAATTATCAAAATTAGTTTTGACCATGACCAATGGGCCAACAGGTTAGGGGTGTTTTCTTTCCTCCCAGGTGTAGGAGAACTGGAGATGATGTAGCACGAGACGACCAAGGGTTCTTCCTTATCGTCAATTGGCACCCTCTTTTCGAGGCAACGTCGGACAGGTACGGCAGATTGCAACTGCCGGAACACAGACTGTGTTGTTGGTGGGGCTGCAACTTTACAACAACAGCAGTTTATGGTGATACTAGCACAAGTATGCCCAACAGGGGTTGGATTGTGTGTAGTGGTTGTCTTCCTTGTCTTGCGTTTGTGACTAATCACGTTGTGCAAGTCATGCAAGGGGAGGTTCGTACTCATAACCATTTCATGCGCGTAGCCAAGCATTGTGCATGGGTGTGATTGAGGACAGTGGGCTCCTTGACTCAATCCAGGCGCATGGAATACACCTTAGTCATGAGTAGGAGTATTGTGAGGGTGACCAACTTCACACGCACAGTTAGACAGCGCATATAAGCCTATCATAATATTTGCCCCTAGCTTGGTTCTTGCGCATGAGATGCACCCAAGAGACATGGGGACTTTGAAGACTGATTTTCTTTAGACGCAGAGGTCGCAGAATCAGTCCGATACAGTTTACCATCAGCAGTGCGCGTGACAAATAGTGTGCACCTTTGGTCTACTATTGGCATAGCACAACGAGTGCGTGAAGCTCGTGCCGCCTTGGAGTGCTTTGTACTTGCCCTCGAAGACACGTAGTACTCAGAATCCAACTTTTCTTTAGTAGGATGGGAAGCAATCATAACAAAAACAGAAGCCTTCCTGGGCACAGTGGATACCATGCATGAGCGGGCAGATGTGCCTCTGCTCTTCTTCCTTAGAGACTTAGACTGGGCGCAGGCAGGCTGGGAGCTAGAGTCTGTGCCTCGCTGTCCAAGCCCATACGCCACTTGGGGGTACCTTAGTGTCAGCAGCGCAGAGAGATGGTGTAGGCATAGATCATGCGCCGTGAGTCTGTAACGCTTCAGGTGCGGCCGCCTTGGCCTTAGTAGACAGCACAGTACCCTTGGGCATCCAGATTCGATGAGTCTTCTTCGACTTTGGCAGTCGGTTCAAAGGACTCGTACTGCCCTCCGAGAGAAATGCCTCATAAGCTTGTTGGTCCAAGCGCACGACCAGCATCTTGTGAGAAGATCTGAGCTTATTGTCGTCGGATTGCATCACTGCCTTCTCGTTGGAGGAGAAGGTGGTCCCCAGCAGAGTCGCTAGCTTGTTTTCCATAAAAATGTGTTGAAAGAACTTTTGTATTAACAAACAAAACGAGTATAAAGAAAGTTGATCCTTAACAGGATCATCCTAACTACAATATTTTTTAATCTGGGAACTTGTGACGATGGAGAATGTAGCTTTCTTTACTCCATTAACGATCCGACAACGATCGAGAGAACTACAAGTCTTCTTATTTTATTTGCGAAGAAGACAACAATTCGGCTCTCTAAAGTATGGGTAAAATGTACTATGTGTGAAATGAAGGAATGATCCTTCTATTTATAGCTGATTAGTGGAAAGATCTGCTGCTACGCGTAGGGATGCTACGTGCGTAGTTTGTGGGGCACAGGGACACTACGTGCATGGAGGTCGGACTGATCCGTTGTAACTATGTCTCTGAGCTACGGACGAGCCAACATGTGACAATTGTAAAGATTTACCTGCTGCTAAGATTTTGGGTGGTTGACACCCGTTCGTGACTAGAATCGAGTTAAATGACGCTTGGCACGTGTGCATCACCCTAAGATCTCGGTCTATTAAGATATAGGAGCTTTCTACGCCATGTATTGGCATATGGGACTCCTTTGTGTGAAGAATCGGTACGGGCGTAGAGGTGGCCTACACCGACATTTTGCTTTGGCAGTAATTTACTGGCGTAAGTATCCGCGTAGCTCTGCACTCTGTTCTAGAAGGCTTTTCACCATCATTAGGCTGACATCAGCTGTTAGTGAGGCGTCTCCTCGATTCTTGTGTTGTCGTCCCGAAGATTGTTTTACACTTTATTCGAAGCATTTTGTCTTAGAACTCGAACTTTGAATTTAATGCACCTTGGTTGAAGGGAAAGTTTTTTTGCCATATCAAGGGCGTAGCTTCATCAACGTAGCCTCCTTGTCATAGCCTTGTTGGCCTAGCCTTGTTGGCGTAGCCTAGTTGGCGTAGCCTTGTGGCTTATCTGATTTGGTCAACTTTTTAAAGCACGATCGCTTCATGTGGCATAGGGCTCGATATGTTGACTAAACCAATTCCCGAAGTGGCAAGTTCATTGCCATTAATAGCAAATTCATCACCTTAAAGACAGGTTCATTGCCATTAATACAAGATTCATTATGGTGATCTCGGGTTTTTGGCTGACTGCCATGTGGCGTAGGCGTAGGGCTAAGATGTTGTCTATAAATTGAAGCTTTTTTGAGGAATTTTTTCTCATTTTCTCTTGGCACGCCTCCTTCATGTCTGACCCCGACTTAGTTTTGGGTGGCAGTGAGCCTTGTCTTTAGCACATGAGTTGGTTATTGGTTGTGGATCTTCTCATTCAAAAAAGTAAATTTCGTAATAAAGAATTCCTTCAGAGTTTTGAGATGCATCTGAGCGCTTCGTATAAGAGTTTGAACCTGGACAACCTCTTGGTGGTCTTCGAGGTCCAGATTACATGCAGAGTTTGGGGTCGTCGTGCCCCAACTTTTGTTATGTTGTAAGAGCCACAGGCTGGCGGATGCGCCTATACATTGATGAGGAAGTGATTCACTCTGATGAGGAAGAGACGCGCCTATGTTGAGACATCAGAGTGATGCACCGATTCGTAGAGTTTTTAGACTAGGCTGTGGTAGACTTTCAATGTAATGAAAAGCCATGTAATAGATTTTCATATGAATAAAAATCCTCTTTTCATGCGCCTTTATCTACTATCTCTATTGACTCTCCTTTATGTCTTCGGCGTGTACTGCTTTGTGCTGCTTAAGCTTTTGGCCTCTCTGGGGCGCATAAGACTTTTGGCCTCTGTGGCGCATAACTCTTTTCGGCCTCTGTGTGGCGCATGAAATTTCGTGCTTCTACAGACCCATGTTAGAGGAGATATAGATCTTGGGGGCCAATCTTAGATTCTAGATAGATTAGATAGTTTAAGAATTTAAATATTTGGCAGATTTGTTCCCGAATATTATTTTTAATATATTATTGGATTTGTAGATTAATTTAACTTAATGTGAATGTGCAAATAGATGATTTTGTGAACAAATAATGTATATTTGGATTTGGGATTAATAGTGAGGTATAGACAGCGTACTACCGCTGATGGTGTCGCATAGACTGGACTTAGCTACGTACTCGTATCCCAAAAGTCAGAGTGGATCATGACAAGTTTTTATGGTGGCCCATACAGGTTCGTTTTCCCAAAATTGTGCAAACTCATGTTAGTACCTATATTAGTCATACTACAGCGAGCCTACGCTTAGGAGATGCTCATTCACAATTAGGATAATTTGATTTTTAGTAGAATAATTAGGACTAGGCATACAATAGGCAAACCCTAATCTAATTTGACTGCTTGGGTAGTTAAGATTGCTACATAGGCTATGTGGTTAAATTAGGAATAAACGCTAAAATTTGAGGTTTGATAAATTTGGTAAAATTTTCATATTTGAAATTTTTTATATAAGAATTTAATATTGTGTTTTCATATGATGGTATGATCAAAGGTAGATAGATTTGTAAGTTGATAATTTAGATCTTCGAGGTTAATCAATTGTTGAATATTATAGTTGCTAAATTTTTGGTGTTTTGAAGTTCAAATTTTTATTAAAATTGATGAATATGAATTTGTTGCTAAAGTTAAAAAATTTGGAAGAGAATGATTTCGAAAAATTGAAGAAATTGGAGTTGTTAAATTTTAAATATTGAGGAGATTATGAAGGAAATGATTTAAATTTGAAATATTTAAAAGAATTTAATTTTTGTGGAGTTTAAATTTGAAGATTATGATTGGATATGGATTTGAAAATAGTGAGTAATGAATTATTTCATGATTGGAATTGAGGATTTTTGAAGATATACGATTTATAAGATCGAGGAATATTTTTAGGTGTTGACCGAGGGAATAGGTTAAGACACTGGTGGGATGTTATTTAGGTCAAAGTCCTCTAACATAGTCCTTGACCATATTTCTCTAGTCATCCTAAATATGTTTGTCGTCATCAATATTTCATTTTTTTTTCTAATACTTGTGCCAACCCTAAGATTCCGAGAACTTTCTAGGAATCGAGACCATAACCTAAACTCCTACATCCAAGTCAAACCGTATATATTTTATCTCTCTCATTCCCAACCATCTTTGACCAATGATTTGATCAATATTCTTTTTTTTATCTAATTGATCAATATTTTCTTATTATGATATTTTATTACTTTTCATGTCTATCCTAGTTATTTTTAAAATTTAAGGCCGGATTTTTTAAGGTGGGTAGATTTGTAACCCATGTTTCCGAATTTTTCAAAAATTTATTTCTGTTATTTTAATTTTTAATTATATAGTGTTAGACAAACAAATTGGCTTCTATAAAAGAAATTCGTAAGTATTTTTTAATGACAAAAAATTGCCATATTATTTGAATATAAAATATGTTTTAAATTTTATTTGGTAATATTGGATATTATTTGAAATTATTATTATTATGATCAAGTATTATAATTAGATTTGATTTAGTTTTAGATTATTGATTACAAACTTTGACCAATAAAATATGTTGCTAAATTATTTTAAATAAGATTTTTGATTAATAAAAATTTACTTTAAATTATTTTGATAGTACGAATATTATTTTTAATTATTTAGGGTGACTAAATATTGGATTAGGATTTGGTTAATCTTGTTTTAAAATTTATTCGATTGATTATCTTTGATTAATAAATAATTTTATTTTAAAATAATAGTATTTGTAAAAGTAATTATAGGATAGAATTGAAAAAAGAGAATAATTGTTAGCAGACTAGTAGATTAAATATTTTTAAACTAGTAACCTAATTTATATTTAAGTAAGTATTTAAACCAGTCTGGATTTTTTTAATTCAAATCATGATAGAATTCCTCCAAACCAATCCCTATCTTATAACTTCATGTAAATACATCTAATCCTAGTGGAATCTTATCTATAATAATTTAAATCACTTCTTATTTGAACTAATCCTAATCATATCCAAATTAGAATTTAAATTCTAATCATATTTAAATTAGGTAATCTCTACTCATTATATATACCTATTAAACACTTATGAAATAAAATTCTCTCATATTTTTTTCTCAAAATTTCTCTTCTTCGTCCAAAATAGACCAAAATTTGTCATAAATTAAGCCTCCTTTTTCAAAGGTTGTATCAATTCGAAGGGCCATAACTCCCAAATCCGGATTTCATTTGACCTCCAATTTTTTTTGTTTGAACGTATTAAGGTTAGCTTCAATAAACTATAATTTATTTAAGCAAATTCGTAATATATATTTCTATATAATTGTTTGAGTGCCAGTTGTCCGAAAATTGATGCGTCATACAATTTTTGAGATTCTGGGAGATCCCGAACTCTGTTTCGCAATTCGTTTGATGTTCTGAAAAAATGACACGAAGATCTACAGCATAATATTTTTAGAACTTAAAAATTAATTTTAAAGTATAAATTTTATTTTGGACTAATGTATATTTACATTATTTTGTGGTAATTAAATTAAGCTTTTGACCTAAAATTATTATTGTAATATTTTTTTACCTAATTAAATTATAGTTTTTATCGAAAAATAATATTCCTAGATTTTCAGAGTATTTATTTAAAATTATTTTAACGAATAAAATATAGTTTCCAAAGTATCATAAATAGTTTTTAAAATGGTTTATAAATATTATTCTAAGTAAATATATATTTTCTAAATAGGAAATATTTTCCTAAATTATTTTCCTTCTTCAATTAAATCGTTTCTGATCGTGACCAATCCAATATTTTCTAATCTTTTTGTGAATTTCAGACTTCTTTATGTCAATCCTAGCTAATTTGACTATTCCGGACTCAATGGATTGATCCGTCATTTAATCTGAGATCATCTTGTATAGTTTTGACATTTGAGACTATTATGTGCCAACAATATTATATCGAGCTCACCGACTCCAATCAATCCAAGGCAAGTACTTGTTTATGCTTTCATGTAAAATTACTTTATATTGTAGTGTTTTATCTATGCATGCTATTTTTCGTGTCTTAACTGTTTACACACACGAGAGCAGAGTGATTGATTAATGTTTATATTTTCTTATCGTTATCATAATCATTATCATTATCGTGACCACATTTACATGATTGTGAGGTATGGATATTAGGAGGTACAATTACTGGGCACGTGAAAAAAGTCTGATTGTATTATTGGCAACTCTCCCGTTTACGGGGGAAGGCCTTTATATCCTCATCGTTCACCCAAGCCTTCCACGTGTAAGAACGTTGTACTTCTCGTGACACATGCACTATTATTGTTTACATGAGTTTCTTCTTCTTTTCATGCTTGCTATATTTTTTATCAGTTTCTTATATTGCATGATTTTTTGACCATATTGTACATGTTTTCTCTTGATCATTGTTCTCCATGTTTAGTATTATATTGCATTATATTGTACTTGTATTGTGATGGCTAAACTTGTACTTGTTCCATTCCTGACTAGATTCGTTAACAATTTTAGGTGACTTGCTATTTTGCAACATGGACCCATGTTGGAGGAGATAGAGATCATGGAGGCAGATCTTAAATTCTAGATAGATTAGATAGTTTATAAATTTAAATATTTAGCGGGTTTGTTCCCGAATATTATTTTGATATATTATTGGATTTGTAGATTAATTAAATGTTATTGTGAATGAGCAAATAGATAATTTTGTGAACAAATAATGTATATTTGAATTTGGGATTAATATTGAGGTCTAGACACCGTACTATCACCGATGCTGCGGCGTAGGCTGAACTTGGCTACTCGTATCCCAAAAGTCGGAGCGGGTCATGACAACACCTCAATTTCTCCTCTATTTAGACTCCAATTGTTTAATTTGACCCGTAGGAATCCATTCATGGACTGACTACCTATAGGAGGAAGAATTAGGCTCTAATGATCCTTTATGTGAAAGTTATTGTGAGATTTGTGTCCAATTTGAAAGAATTTTGAAATTGGTGCACCAAGTGTTTGTCATTTAGTAATCTAGATCTAAATAGACTTAATTTAGTTGTATGTGCCTAGATCCGATTCCACAATTGGATACGAGTAGGCCACCATTTATGAAATCTCCTTTCATTCATTCATGTCATAAAATTACAACCAAACAACTTTTTATTTATAACAACAAATATCAAAAATCCTAGGGTACCTAATTTTTAAAGCTCGACCATGAAAAGATGTTGGATTACCTGCATCTCATTCTTTAATTTTTTTTAAGAGGCTACAAAGAAAAATAATTATATTTTCAATATTAGTAAAATCTACGTGTCACATCTATATTACAAGTTCTTATTTTAAGCTCTTATTTGAATTTTTTTTCCCGAATTCATCTAACTCGTACAACATCATTTACATGCAATTGTCTACAAGCAACATGTATTAAATTACAACCAATCGTCTTAATTGTATGGTTTCAAATCAGTTAATATGTATCCAACTCCTGAAACATTGTATTGAATTACCATGTACCGCCAACCAAACATTGATCCAAAAGCAAGAAAAAATTGTCAAACCCAATCTTCTACATCATTCCTCCCTAAAGCCGCATTAAAGTGTGTAGTTGGGAGAGAATCTTTGGCCAACTACACACTTTTTTTTGTTTGATTTCAAACAAAATAGAGACAGAGACAGAAAGTAAAGCAATCATGTTTTTACAATTCATGTCGATAGATCAATGGAGAACAACCACACTATATCTTTCACGGATGTTGAGAGAAAGTTGCTGCCTTTTTAAATAAATATTAAATATTAATATGGAGTATTAATTATTAAATATTTAATAAGCTAAATATTTAATAATGAAACTTAATTATAAAACTAACTAAATATAAATTTTTAATAAGTTAACATACTTTTTATTAGGAAGCACTGGTACTGAAAAATACGGAACGTATCTTGGGACACATATCGAAAGCATATTAAACACACTACATATACTCTAAAATATACTTAAGACGCATCAAAACATTGACTTGTTCGTATCTTCATTTATACTATGTCGTGTCATATTTGTGTTAGTGCAACATGTGTCAAATATTTTATAATGCTAGTTAATGTTAAACACTTAAGATAATTAATAATTAAACCAAGTATATGTTAATAAATAATGCAAATTATTAATTCGTTGTAATCAACTAACAAAATGGGGTAGTGATATTAATTGTTAATACTTAATTTAAAAAAAGTTAAATAATGAGTATTAATAAATTATTAGCAATTTATCTATATAATTAAGTTTTCGTTATTACATGATGCACATCTTTTTACTTTCTCACATCCTCATTTAACATTCAAACACAAAAATATGAATTTGTCCACGGTACAAAATATCATATATCCAAATATTGAAAAATAAGTTTCAGTAGACAAGAACAAACATGAAACACAAAAGCATATGCATTACACTTTCAGCAGACAAGAAGTTACTTTCATATTTTCTATGAGTTACATCGAATAAAACACCCCTAAACTCAGTAATAACCAACATTACATCAATGATGGAAACCTAGCATAAAAGTTGTTAGATGTCATGATAAAAAATAAAAAAAAAGAATTTTCTATATAAGCCCGTCAAATTTTGCTCATTTCAACATAAGTCTCCTGAATCTTGTTATTTAGAAGGAGATCTCTCAAATGTTGCTAATTATAACATAAGTTCTCATGTTAGCTTCTATCCGTCATCCTATAGTTGACCCAAAGTATATTAAAGGAAGGACATTTTATACTCAAGCGTTTAATATAGGATTGTACTTGAGTTTGAGGTCGAAGAAAAGCGGAGAGAAGGGAGTGGTCAAGGGAAGAGGCGAGTGCTCGAGAGGGAGATATATTGGGAACGAATCGAGAAAAACGTTCCCCAAAATCAGAGAGCCCTGGGAGAGAACCGAGCAAAAGCACACAAAACAAGAACGCCAAACATAAATCGCAGACGTAGAGATTTTTATATAGAAAATCCATATGGGACCCGATCGAAGTCCAACCCTGAAGAACCTCCACTAATGGAATAAAGAGAATACACCCTCTACAAGCTCCTCCTGATCCAAATGGATCACCACAACTCACTTGAAAGAAGAAAATTTGATTGCAGACTCCGAAGAACAAGAGATGTCAAAAAATTATTCGAAGTGATATTTCCTTCACAATAGTCTTCAATCATTTCTCTCTCTCAATTATTGTAAAGCACTCTTGCCTACTTTTTGAGATATATTTTAAGTTGAGGAAACACCTAGTATATATAGTCTTAAATCCATAACTAATTGAGGTATTCTACTATATGTAGGAATACTCAATCTAAACCATTGATGTATTCCTATTATATATAGGAATACCCAATCCAACTCCATTGAGATATTCCTACTATATATAGAAATACCCAATCCAAATCCATTGAAATATTTATATTATATATAGGAATACCCAATCCGACTCTGAGATATTTTTTACATCGGTCGGGAACACCACCAACTCCAAAAAAGCTTCCCCTTCACAACTATGTGGAGGGGGTTCTCATCCTGACAATCCTCCTGCAGTACTCAAACTTTTTCCTTGGAAGAACCTTTGTAAACATGTATGCTCCATTGTCATCTGTATGAATCTTCTCAAGCGTCACGTCCTTCTTCTCAACCACATCCCATATCCAATAATACCGAGTCTCAATTTGCTTGGACTGACTATAAAATGTCTGGTTCTTCACAAGGTGAATGACACTCTGGCTATCGCAAAACAAAGTATACTGCTCTTGCTTTAGCCCCCTTCCTACAGCAGCTTCTTCATCCATAGCAACTCATTATAAGCCTCTGTCGTCACAATATACTCTACCTCTGTCGTCGACAAGGCAACACATTTTTGCAACTGCGACTGCCACGATACCACTCCACCACCAAACATCATCACATAGCCCGAATTCGAGTGCCTCGTGTCTACATCTCCAGCTATATATGCGTCAGAATACCCGACCAGCTTCGGCTCGCACCACCAAAGGAAAGTCTCCAATCGGCAGTGCCCTGAAGGTACTGTAGAACCTACTTAACCACACTTTAATATACCCTTCCAGGATAGGAAAGATACCTGCTAACTGTGCCAACTGCGTGAGTAACGTCTGGCCTCGTACACACCATAGCATACATGAGGCTTTCCATAACTGAAGCATATGGAACCTGCTCTATATCTTCCTTCATGTCATCGGTAAATGGACACTGCTCCTTAGTGAACTTAAAGTGAGTTGCAAGGGGATTACTCAGTGTAATGTCCCGTTCCGCTCAGCCAATCGGAGGAATCGAAATGCCAAAGGCGTTCAGACTTAGCCATGCAACGGCTGCTCGAAGACCCGCTCAGTTGAGGTGACTCCTCACTCGGATGGGTAGCTTCGGTGAACTTGTCTCAGCTTGGCCTTCGCACTAATAAAAGAATATTTTCAAATGCACAAGTAAGCTTGATAATAAATGAGACGAATCTACAGAGCTAAGGGAATAATCCCAAGTCGGGTCGATTGAGTTAAAAATATGGAAAGGTCCCATGGTCGGCTTAGAAATGTTGTACGATATGCTTTCAAAATGGCACTCAGTCCTTCGTCCCGTGGCTTAGAAGAAAAAAAGTTGGTCTTCACCACAAAGCTATGAATTAGCCTAAGTCGTAGGTGTCGTCCGTACAAATGCTTGATAAAGCATGCACGGTTAAGTTACATCGTACGGCTTGTGGCATAAGTCTATGCACCCAAAGAATTTGGTTTTTAAAAATCGAATGCATGCACGGCACATTTTCACGATGCAAGGCTTGATTTAGCCTTTGCTCGTCAAGTTATTGCACGATTGAGTTAGGCAACAAGTTATGTCGGGCTAACTAAGTCATTCTAGCACTGTCCTACGATTTCTACAGTTGTCATAGCCACATGGTCCTACGATCTTAAGGCTCATCATATGGAGTATGACTTGAGTGGTAGCGTCGTATAGAACGCAAGTTGGTTTAAGGCACGAGCCACGGTTGGTTCAGTAAAAAGTTAGCCACGGTCTATGGCACCTAAAGAACACGTTTTGTTCAAATTAAGCGAGAAGGCTATGCAACAGCCGTTCCCTGGATTTCAAAGAATAGAAAGTTCGAGCGACAGTTTATCGCGGAGGCGGTCCCTCGTTTGGGAGTCTCATGGTTCCAATACACGTTTTACATGATATGGTTACGAGCATGTTTTGCTTAAGAGTTTGAGTCGTTCTACAGATTAGGCTATACATTTATGTGAGTCTAGATGAAGTCTCGTAGGTGCGTGGTCATGGATAACTTGTCGACAAAAGCTATGTTTCTTCGGATCGGCAACCTGGGCCTAGGAGACCGATCCGGCCATGGAGGAAACACGGTATAGCTGATGCTGGGTAGGCAGCCAGGGATTCGGTGGGCTGTCATTGGGGCTAGCTACCTGTATTGACCGACCCATCCTATTTCTAGCTATGTCCACGATGGCTATTTAATGTCAGTGACCTTTCATATAGATAAGTTGGAGTGCTGAGCAGCTATCTGCATGCACGGTGTCGGTCGAATCAAAGGAAGTGTAAACATATCTCAAACTGAGTCAAGGAAAGGTATGCACGATTGCAACACCAGTATGAAGCCTAGGATTTGGCTATAGCAAAGATACGTGCTCCGGCACGAGATGTGGCATCGAGTATTTAGTTGTTAGTACAGAGTTACATAAGTTGGATTTGGGTCGTTAAGAGTTAAGTCGATAAGGGCCATAAGTCGAGTTTGGTTAAGTCATATTGAGTTGCAAGGCACGACAACGATATGTTGAGGCACGGCCACGCTGTCACGCACAAGTATAGGCAAGACTAAGTAGGGTAGCACTACTTCAAGTATGTTGAAGCACGAACCAAGTCATGACACGAATCATGATGTAGCATCCTAAAGTATAGGCCATAAGGCAAGCACGATTCGATAAGTTGACGTCGTTGGCATGAGAAGGGTCTAGAGGCAAGGTATAAGTAAGTTGTTGGTGCAAGCATGAGTATCACGACCCATACCCGCTTTTCGGACGTGAGCTCGTGAGCAAGCTAGCTACGTATCGAGCGGACTCCAGCCCGACTCGAATACGTAAACGCTGTCAAGGCTATGGTATACTGCCAATTCATGACAATATAATCTATATCTCAATCCACAATAAGAATATAAAACATGAATGAACAATTATGGGTCATGGTCTGCAGTCCATTAGCATATTGTCCGATTAGACTCCAAGAATGATATGAGTCTATAAAATAAGCAGAATATATCATGGTATGGAATATAAAGCACGAGATGATAATAAAGAAATATCACAAGCAAATACCTGTATCCCTGTAGGTGTAATCACTACTATCATGAGCCGCTAACTAACTCCGTACAATCAGCTACCTGAAGAGATCATCAGGTCCTCAGGGGACATAGAAAGATACAATAAAATATGCCAATCTAGCAGTTTATCATGTAATAATAAAATACAGATATAAATAGGCAAAGATCCAACAACATAAAACTATGACAAATCAATACGAAACCATGACCATATATGACTGGGAGAATCACTACACATAAACGAACTGCTGGAGGAGAACAAGAGAATACAACGTCACGATGTCAACGGAAAACCAATCGAATACTCAAACCCTCATCCCTAGTGTGGACTCGCAGGTTTGAACAACTACTAACCCTCGTCCCTAGTGTGGACTCGCAGGTTAGCTTCAAGAAATCACCCTCGCTCCTAGTGTGGACTCGCAGGTTTGAACAACTACTAACTCTCGCCCTAGTGTCGACTCACAGGTTAGCTTCAAGAAATCACCCTCGCTCCTAGTGTGGACTCGCAGGTGAGAAACAGATAACTACTAACCATTGTCCCTAGTGTGGACTCGCAGGTTAGCTTCATAAAATCAAGATACAAATAACTACTAACCCTCGCCCCTAGTGTGGACTCGCAGGTTAGCTTCAAGAATTCAAGGTACAGTAGTTCCGTTATGTCTTATTCATCCTATGACACGATAAGACTCAGTCCAAGTACAGGTGATGACACGACATGACCCAATCATGATACACGAAAGAACCAATCCAATATGAACTACAAAATTAACTATAAAAAAGAACTATATATATATATATATATATATATATATATATATATATATATATATCCAATATGAACTACAAAGCTAACTATAACAAGGACTATATATATACTAGCATGCACGATGTACAAATCACATATAAATAATCAACTAATAAAACTAGATAATAACACAAATATGTATGTAAATAAACTATAGAGGGCGGCAAGATATACTTGGCTGGAGATTGCACGCAGATCCAATAGAATATAGTCAACTGCTAAGCCATAAAGTCCAAATCATCACAACTGTCTCCGAAAACTGAAACAGATACTGCCAACATTCTCAAAATAATCAAATTAGCTAGGATTACCTATCCTTAAGTCCAATTCTGGACACATAGGGCAAAAAGATAATTTCGGATCAAAACGGTGTCCACCGTTGGACCCGCTTTGCACCGAAAAATGTGTCAGGGTCAATGATCTCTAAAGTCATCAAACTACATGTCTACAGATTTATTTTGATGATATAAACCCAACGGCATATCCAATTGTGGATTCCGGTGGGCCATGCACAAAATCGTCCGTTAAATCGGATCGTGGGGCTCGCGAAACGGTGATCCGATCAACTATCTCAAAATCGGACCAAACTTAGCATACAGGACCAAAAAAATGATACGGTCCTGTTGGCGCAAGTTTTGTCTCGATCTGACGAACGTACATAAAATAATTAAAAAATTTGCATAGAGGTCGATACGGTAAATTTTGACGGATACGCATCAAATTCGTCGCGCACACGCAACCAATTTGAATTTCGTCAAAGCCCACACGACCATGAAGCCGTTACGCACCTTTCAATACTTTCGGTTTGCGACCACGTCGTCCGGTTTGGCAGGACAGACCCCATGTCGATGAATTTTTAAGTTTTGGAAACAGATTTTTCAAAATTTTGGGAGACGGATAATTTTGCAGATATACTATGAAATCACAAACTACAAAAAGGGTTCTGGACTCCTATATGTTGTTAACAAATGCCTTCAGGTAGATTTTTGAAATCATGCATGGTTTGGAAGATAATCAAGCGCATAGTAGGCTACTTCGACTGTTTTCAGTCCTGTTTTTGAACAGGTTTTCGATGAAGTTTTCATCGAATTTTCAGGCAGTATGTTTGTTTATACCAAAATCTATTTATTGGGATATAAACCTGGTTATATTGACTTTCCGTAGAAGTTTACGGATCGTAAAACGATCCAATATCAAGGGAGTAAACTAACAGCGAAGTTGGGCTTCCGTCGTCAATACTGTTGCCTTTGCTCCTCTGTTTTACGCGCGAGACACGTGCGACGGCCGGCGATAGGCGGTGCCCTGTGCGCGTAGAGGTTGCCCAGGTGTCGGGGATGCGTCGTGGGTGGCACATAGGAGTTAGGGTTTGAGTTTCGGCTCATGATCCTCTCTCCCTCACTCGCGTTATGTATATACATATGCTGCGGTCAGTTGGCGATAACGAGTCCCCTGTGCTCGGGTTTGGGCCTGGAAAACGTATGTGTGGGGTTGAAGCTTGGGCTGAGGTATGGGCTTTTGTTGCTGCTTTGGTCTTTATTCCATTTTTATTCTTTTTTTTATTTCCTATTATATATATATATATATATATATATATATATATATATATATATATATATTATATATATACTGTAGGAACGAAATCGTAAAGCAGAATACTCTAAGGGGGGTGAATAGAGTAGGCAGCAGAATATTGCTAATTAAAAACTTGTTAGAAGTTAGATCACAGATATAATAATAATCACAAAAGTAAATGACAGAAATTAAAAGTGATCAGAAGGCAAACGCAAACACCGAGATTATATATATATATATATATATATATATATATATATATATATATATATATATATTTTATATATATATATATATATATATATATTTATATATATACTGTAGGAACGAAATCGTAAAGCAGAATACTCTAAGGGGGGTGAATAGAGTAGGCAGCAGAATATTGCTAATTAAAAACTTGTTAGAAGTTAGATCACAGATATAATAATAATCACAAAAGTAAATGACAGAAATTAAAAGTGATCAGAAGGCAAACGCAAACACCGAGATTTATACTGGTTTTCCTCTTGTGAGGACTAGTCCAGTCGGAAGAACTCTAGCTTCCAGTTGAATCCACTATTGAAAAATCCCGCAAGTTTTCATACGAAGTCCTTGCAACTTCTACAGACGCGAGCTTTGATACAAAGAACTCGACCAACTTCAATTGTGAAGAGTTGAATCTTCTATCAAGCCTCTGATTACAATCGCTCTGAAACTTCTAGACCATACCGCACTGGCAAATCGACTAGAGGATTGTAACTGGCTTGGGATTTGAAAATGAAAGCTTTTAAGAACTCTTTGAAAGAATGTAAGCTCAGGAAGAGAAGAGATTGAAAGTGAATTGGTGATTTGAAATGATCGAAATCCTTCTCTATTTATAGTTTTTCCAAAGGCAGAATTTGGGCAGAATTCGGACAGAATCTTTGTATCAAACCGTAACTGAAGGATGACCAAGTTTAAAAACCCAACGTTCACTAACGTTCCAAATGGCCGAACTCTGGCCGAACTCTGGCCAAACTCGGGCTGAGTTCTCCTGGGGTTCTGCCAGTTCATTTTTGGAGAAAATAAATTTTGGCTTTTTGAAAAATCCTTCAGAAGCTTTTTGTAACAAGAATATTTTTCAAAAACGTAGGTCATTTATAAAGAATATGATGGTTTTGAAAAACGTTTTAGGATAGCCTATTTGCCAGTACGACTCGATGTACAATGTAATCCTAGACTCAATAAAATAAAAAAATTACATAGCATAACAGAAAGTACATTCTGAATGGCAAACAGCTTCAGTCTTGAACAAAGTAGAGATCCATTGTTGAGCAGTGTCCAAAACGTCGTAGGTAAACATCTGAGTTGACTTGTAATTATATCGAAACAGAGTTTGATAAATTATTAAAATCAGGTTTGACCATGACCAATGGGCCAACAATCTCCCCCATTTTAATAATTGACAAACCTTGCTGATATAACATCTAAGCTGGAATCAATTCAAAATAGTAATCAAAAGAAATTGTTCATAACCTGTATTTCACTTGAACGAAAAAATGTTAGATCTTTATTTCTCCCCCGTTGTCACTTAGCAAAATAGTTGCAAAAGAGAAAGCTCCCCCACAATCAATGCATAAGTAACATACAGTGAAAAAACACAATAGAAATTAATAATCATGACAGGCATGGTATAAACGGTAAATATAGTAAGAGAAACAGATAGACTATAGAACAACACAGGCATGTATTTATCACAGGCAATATTTAATAAAGTGCGAGAATAATACTGAAACAAATAAAGTGCTAAAAATAGACTAAGATGCCAAAACTGAGGCATAAGCAAAACCATGTCTATGAATAGTCACATAATAAAGAAAAGTGCTGATAATAAAAATAAGAGTACTGATAAAATCTTGGAATGTCGGAGCATTTCCAAGTAAACAAAAGACAAAAGTAACAGTCTCAATATCTAACATCTCAAAAATCATCATCATCATCATCCTGCAACTCCAGCATGTCCAGAAGGACCAGCTCTAGAAGTACCAGTACCAGAAGTGTGAGGAGTGGCACCAGCATAAAACTCACCGACATAGTCTCGAGGAGGGGCACAAGCAGTACGATACCAATCATAGGCGTTTCCTGGCTGGAACAGAGAGTGGACCGCCTCATTGTCAATGCGGTAGCCAGAAACAGAAGGGTCTCGAGGTAGAGAGCTAGTAGAATGACCCGTCTGCGCAAACCTCAGATCGGCGAATGAGTTGGCAATTGCCTGGAACCGAGTCACATCACGGAACTCGTGTTCTCTAGAGGTCTCAACATAAAAAGACTGCAGATCTGATAAGTGTTGATGTATACCCTCAAATGTCATAGGGTAAGAATGAGGAGAAACAGGTGTTGTGGGAGCTGTAGGAGTAGGAGCAGGAGGAGTATGTGCAGTAGGTAGAGGAACAGTGGCAATGCTGCGACGAGAGAGTTTGAGAAACTTGGGCTCGGGGTCAACAGCACAAGTAGATAGGTCAATATTAAATCTCTGAAAGATACGAGGAATAAGCATCGCATAAGATAGGTTGCAGTCTCTCCCGCGATATCTACCCATCATCTGGATGATAGTCTTAGGGGCAGAAAATGGAATCCCCTTAAGAAGATGATAAAGAGCAGAGAACTCAAGTACAGTGACATCATCTTTAGAAGTAGATTTTAAAAGTATGGTGGAATAGATGATGCGATGTAATTCGTAGTTAAACAAGTTCAAGTTATTTGCCTTGAACTTTCCAGGACGAGCGCGTGCGGGCGCACAAAGCTCATTCTTAAAACTAACGAGTGTCGTGCCATCGGGGAAATCAAAATCAGTGATGTCATCGAGCGGGGCACCTTCGTTTGGGATACCAAGAATTTTTGCTAACGTTTCATCAGTAAATTCGATATCAATTCCTCCGACATGTGTCCTCGCGGTAAAAGTGTCTAACACGAAATTACAATAGAATAATCTAATGGCATTAGTGGCAATGGGGAATTGTAAGGTGACAAAATTTTGTAACCCTAATGCCTCAAAGTAAGGACGGTGATCCGGAAAGACAGTCCATTTAATTGGTGAACCGGTGCAAATAGTACGCATAATGAAATCGGCATACCACAATAAAGCTTGATCGGAAGTTTTAAAGTAAAACTCGTCCGACGTACCATCGTCCGATTGGACCGGAGAAAAGAGACAATTCGTATGCGGATCTGAAGACGATGCATCTTCACTGGCATTGGTCTTCTTCCTCTTGAAGGGATTGAACTTAGGCATTCTTTTTCAAAATATTCTAGAAACCCTAAGTATTGAAAAGTGGTGGAGAGAAGGGATTATACCTTCCAAGAATTGGATATGTTGTAGAGGATGACGTTCTCCGCACGAATCCAAAGTTTGGACGAGAAACTCCACAAGGATTGGAAGAACAAGGATGGAGAAGAAGCTAGGGTTTCGGAGGCGCGCTACTGCTGTTATGAGGATGTGGGGAAGAATAAAGAAGAAGAAAGCACTACAAGGAAGATGTGTTTTTACGGCGCACAATGTGCGCCGTAAAACACTATAGACGACGTACACGCTAACGCCGTATTAGCCCAAGCCGTAAAAAGAAGGTAGTTTAGACGGCATAATGTGCGTGCCGTCTAAACTCAATTTGTGCGCCGTCCATACTCACTCACGATATTCATTGCGTGCCGTTAGAAGATAATTATGGCGTGTAGTTGCACGCCGTTATTACACAATCACGGCATACATTTGCATGCCATTAATGTACAATTACAACATTCTTCTGCACGTCATTAATACACAATTACGACATGCTGATGCACGTCGTTAAACACATTTTACAACATTCTTTGCTTGTCTTTATTAGTCAATTATGACATTCATTGTATGTCGTGAAAAGTATAATATACACACAAATTAGGACATATTATGCACGTCTTAAATTCTTTGCAATTTTTTTTTAAAAAACCTGCTTTTGTGTAATCAATTTCACCTTTTGACATTCAATCACAAAATATATAATATACACAACAATTATGAAGATTAATAACTATCATTAAAACAATAATGTCACAAAGTAGTGTACACAACAATTGGAAACCATAGTCAATAAGAATCCCAAATTTCCACCTAAAATGCCACAAAATGATATTGTATATTGAAGCTAAGGCCAACACAAAATATATTCATTCTTTAACTTCCTCTAAACAAAGAACAAAATATGGCGTCCACATCTTCATCCTCAAAACAAACAACAAAATAACATGTCCATAAAGGGCAAATAAGGAGGCCACTAAAATGTCAAAAGCACACCAAGTAATCGCCAATGCTTCATAAGTGACTGGTCCACATCTTCATCCTTTAAACAAACAGCAAAATAAGTAGTCGTCTCTTGCATAACCTATTACATACAATAACAAACCACATCAATATTAAGTTAAAAATGAATGGAATAACAAAAGTAAAAAAAAACTAGCATATATTGAAAATGAAATATGATGTTATATGCAGAAAACCTATAATAGAACATTGATTAAATATGACACAGTATCCAAATATTAATACATAG
The DNA here is from genome assembly GCA_029216955.1 of Iris pallida. Taxonomy (NCBI): domain Eukaryota; kingdom Viridiplantae; phylum Streptophyta; class Magnoliopsida; order Asparagales; family Iridaceae; genus Iris; species Iris pallida. Next base: position 18,583,024 of record JANAVB010029815.1, on the reverse strand, counting down.
CCAAGCCAAAGCACCACATTGCATAATACAGAATACAATGGCAAGTAAGAAGAGTGAAGCTCGAGAAGGATGCTTACCTATCAACTTTGATATTTTGCAAAACAATGTTAGACATACCATGCACATATTTAGAATGGTCAAGAAAATTCCTGTATGAAAAAAAAAGTCATGAGAAGCAAGCACCTGATGTGTATTGTTTTACTCAATTAGTTATAACTAATGAAGACGCAAACAATCTTGATTGTGGCACCAACATAATATTGGTAGTACCTATAGTAAATGGAGTTCATATAGAAAAAACTTAGGCCTGCGTTGGATTGTTATTGCTTTTCAGAAAGTAGAAGCACAAGCAGCTGTTGAAAGCAGCATACCACCTGCTTCCAAAAGCTGCACCAAAATGGTACTAGCTTTTAAATTTTTTTAATAAGCTTGCTATAAATGAACAGTTTTTGGGACTGGTTTTAAGAAGAATAAGCAGAAGCAGCCATGATAAGCAATCCAAACCCAGCCTTTTATCCCCTCCTTCAGCCTCTTTCCTAATGTACAGCAAGGCAGAGGATTGATCCATGGTTGAACGAGCTTAAACTGCACTGATGTAGTGCTACCCAGCCTTAATATAGCCGCCAAGGTTTTGCAGCAAGGCCCTAGATTCCTTTTAGATGTTTGGTTAGTTGTTAGGATTTAGAAAGTTGGCATCCAGTTGAAAGCCTGCAGTAAGAACTACATCAATTCTTTTGTGGAGGTTTCTCTATGTCGACTCATGTTTGCCACCCCATTTTTTAGGCTTGGGTGATGAGTGAACAACATCTACAGTATGGCACCAAAAAAGGGGAAGTCCTAGCTGAGATTTGAAATCCCAAATTTATCCACCTACTTTGCCCTTTTAAGGAAAAATGGTTCATGGTAATTTCTTTTGAAAGGATAGAGAAACATATTGCATACCAATTACCCTTGCAAAAGCTAATGAAGTTCTAAAGTAAAAAAGAAAAAGAAAAATAACCACAAGGAAATAGCTGAAGGGTCGACATTAGATTGGGGGGGAGGGAATTTTGTACAGGCCTTGTAACTTCTCATAAATTGGTCCGAGTCCTTCAACTTCTCATAAATTGGCCAAAGCACCACATTGCATAATAGAACAGTTTTGAGTTGAAGAAGCAGCAGCTTAGTTGCAAACTCGAAAGAAATATATATAGACAACAACAATACTATTTTGATGTTATGCTAATTAATTAACCAACTGATCACAATATATACAGATGGAGAATGAAACTGGAACTGGAACATTTGCACCACATTGCATACTAATGTATTTATCAAGTCATATTGCTTACAAGAAATATGTATCAAAAATGTTAAGGTCCATGCAAAAAAAAATGACATCTAGCCAACAATGTTACTTGAAATCATCCAAATTAAATCTGACATCCATTTAAATATCTGGCAAACCAAGTAAAGTTGTAGGTAAAGAACATAGAACATAATATATTTGTTTTCAGTTGGTTTATCATGAAATCTACTGGGAATCAATATAAAAGCAATATGAATATACCCAGCAGCAGCTCAAGTCATCTCATGTATAATCTGATGAATTTTTTGGGAAATTGAACTTAAAAACCAGCAGCGTCTCAAATCTAAATAAAAAGTCATTTCATGTACAATAGTCCAAGTCATCTCATGTACAATAGTTCAACCAATGTCCTAGGATACAATTTCTTATGCATTTTTTGAGAAGTTGTACTAATGAAATTTGCTTTATATGGAGCGAGCATAGTTACCTGTATAAGCTAGCAAACGAGTGTCGATCCCACACACAGAACATTGAAGCTCAGGACCTGGAAACTGAAGAGGACATAATTGATGTATATTCCAAAGAACACATAATTGATGGACGACTGAAATTAAACCAGAACATATGTGGAAAATAAAATTAAACCAGTAAATAGCAAAATTAAACCAGAACATACGTGGAAAATAAAATTAAACCAGTAAACAGCTGCAGAAACATGACCTGGATCCTTACGCGGGAACTATACATTATCACACTCAAACAAAATTAAACCAGTAAATAGCAATATACGCACAAATTAAACCAGAACATATGTGGAAAATAAAATTGGGGGAACATATGGGGACCTCGATCCTTACACAGGAACTAGTAAATAGCAATATACGCACAAATTAAAGCAGAACATATGTGAAAAATAAAATTTCTTAGGTAAAATTGGGGGAAGAAGAATTCAAACCTACAATTCAGTCGTGGGTCTCCGTAGATACGTGGAGATCCTATAAAAACTAAAAAAATCGGAGTAAGCGTAAAACCCTAAATAAAAAGAAAGAAATTGGGGGAATAAAACCCTAAAAAAATTTTGGGGAATAAGACTTGTGCTCACGAATTTGTACTGCTCTCCCCTTCCCTTGCTATGATCTGAACACAAACAAAAGATGTGAAAATCAAAAGAAGAAGAAGAAGAAGAAAAAAAAATGAAGAGGAACAAAATCAAAAGAAGAAGAAGTTCTTGGCTGCGGGAAGAAGAAGAAGAAGAGAGAATCGAACCTATTTTGAGGCTGGAGAGAAGACGCGAGAGGAAAAGCGCGCGGGAGAAAAGGGGGAAGCTTTTTCCTACGAGAAAAAATTGGGGAACCGGCGGTGTTATTTAGGTTTTGAGGGGGGATCGAAGAAATGTATTGAGGCACGAAGCTGAAATGTTTTGGTGCCTGTGTTATTTAGTTTTTAGGGCATTTACTGCATGCCTTCTTTTCTATAAAAAATTTAAGGCATTCAATACATGTCGTAAATAACATAATAAATTATATTATGTCCTATTTTACGGCATTCTTTAAAATGTATGTCGTAAAATGATTATTTACGGCATACTATCTTAGGCATGCCTTAATTTTAATGTCGTAAAAGATTACATTTCTTGTAGTGAAGCCTCGGGTTCGTGCTGGTACATATATATACCCAGCCGAACTCTGGCCGAATTCGGACCGAACTTGGGCCGAATTCGCCAAGGGTTGCCTGGCTATATATATATATATATATATATATATATATATATATATATATATATATATATATATATAATTCAAATGAGGCCACATTCTTTTTATTAATTCGTTTCAAATGCTTAATTCAAAGTTTAGTAATTTTAAATCTCAAAATAATATAATTAATATTATTTTATAAATTAATATTCTTTACTCAGTATCTGTCTCAGATTAGCTGTAGGAGTACTGTCCCAGCTAACGGAGGTTCACCGGAGAACTCTTAAGTACCGCTTCGCTTCGACCGTAGTCGTGGTGACAGACAGACTCTTTTTGGGCTTGTCTCGAAAATAGTTTTTGAGTATCGAATAAATTAATTAATAAAAAAAAATTAATTAATATTATTGACATCTAAAATACCTAATTCTCGACGTAAATAATTGAAACGATCTTCCGCTAAAGGTTTTGTGAGTATGTCAGCTAATTGATTCTGTGTGTCTATGTATACAAGGTCTATATCTCCATTTTGTTGATGATCTCTAAAAAAGTGATGTCGAATCTCGATATGTTTAGTACGAGAATGACATACTAGAATCTTAGTCAAATTAATAGAACTAGTATTGTCACAGAAAATGGGTATGTGTGAAAAATACAATCCATAGTCTTCTAAGGTTTATTTTATCCACAAAATTTGTGCACAACAACGTCCTGCGGCGATATACTCAGCCTCGGTTGTTGATAATGCAACAGAATTTTGCTTTTTACTAAACCAAGAGACTAGAGCTTTTCCTAGGAAATGACATATGCCGCTAGTACTTTTTCTATCTACTTTGCATCCGGCAAAATCAGCATCGGAATAACCGGTTAAGTCAAACGACGTGGTTTTGGAATACCATAAACCGACAGAAGAAGTGCCTTTAAGGTATCGGAAGATACGCTTAACTGCGCACAAATGTGATTCCTTAGGATTAGCTTGAAAACGTGCACATAAGCAAACACTAAACATTATGTCTGGTCGACTAGCAGTTAAATATAGTAAGGTACCGATCATACCTCGATACTTACGTATGTCGACGGGTTTGCCTTGTTCATCAATATTAAGCTTGGTTGAAGTCGCCATTGGAGTGCTAAGTGGTTTTGCTGCTTCCATGTCGAACTTCTTTAATAGATCCTTTGTGTACTTTGCTTGATTTATGAACGTTCCATTGTTGGTTTGTTTGATTTGCAGTCTGAGAAAGAATTTCAGCTCTTCCATCATGCTCATCTCAAACTAATTCTGCATACACTTAGAAAATTCTTAACAAAGAGATTCATCAGTAGATCCAAAGATAATATCATCTACATAGACTTGAATCAAAAGAATATTATTATTCAAAGATTTTATAAACAAAATAGTGTCAACCTTTCCCTTTGAAAAACCGTTATCAAGTAGAAAAGTGCTTAGACGATCGTATCAAGCACGAGGGGCTTGTTTCAAACCGTATAAAGCTTTCTTCAACTTGAAAACATATTCAGAAAATTTAAAATCAGTAAAACCAGGTGGTTAAGCTACATAAACCTCTTCTTTTATAAAACTATTTAAAAATGCACTTTTGACATCCATTTGAAATAACTTAAAATTATAAAAATATGTAAATGCACATAACATGCGAATGGATTCTAATCTCGCAACTGGGGCATAAGTCTCATCATAGTCGATACCTTCTTTCTAATTGTATCCTTGAGCTACGAGTCGAGCCTTATTACGAGTCACTAAACCATTCTCGTTTAGTTTATTTCGGAATACCCATCGGAGGCCAATGACCTGATGATCAATAGACTTGGGAACAAGTTCCCAAACTTGATTCCATTCGAATTGGTTTAATTTCTCTTGCATAGCATCTAACCAAAAATTATTACTACATGCTTCATCAATATTTTTGGGTTCAAACTGCGAGACAAAAACAACACAAGAAGTTATATCTTTATTAGAGGAACGAGTACTTACACCCTTGGTAATCTCACCAATTACCAAGTCCTTTGGATGACTAGCCAAGAATCTTATCTCTTTTGGTGCAGTCTCAAGATTGCTAGTTCCGGCTTCTTTGCTTGGAGGTTCATCTGATGCCTAATGTGATGGTTCTGTATCTTTGTGTGAAGGTTTTGCAGTAGCTGTACTTGGTACGATTATGTCTTCATTGTCATCATCGTCTAAGTGTTGATTTAGCTCATCAAACTTGACATTGATAGATTCTTCAATGATCATGGTTCTTTTGTTGAAGACTCTATATCCTTTGCTCTTTGCTGCATAACCTAAAAATATACCTTCATCGACCTTTTCATCAAATTTACTCAAATTATCTTTAGTATTAAGAATAAAACATTAACAACCAAAGATTTTGAAATAAGAAACATTTGGTGTTCTATCAAACCATAATTCATAGGGAGTCTTCTTCGATATAGGTCGAATTAGAACCCTATTGAGAATATAGCATGCTGTATTTATAGCTTCAGCCCATAAATATCTAGGTAGACTAAACTGGTTCAACATAACTCTAGCCATTTCAGATAGAGTTCTGTTCTTACGTTCCATAACTCTATTTTGTTGTGGAGTCCTAGGGCAAGAGAATTCATGCAGATAACCGTGTGTGTCATAAAATTGCTTGAATTCTGCATTCTCAAATTTGCCGCCATGATCACTACGAATACGAGTAATCATGAACCATTTTTTATTCTGTACTTTCTTACAAAAGGTGACGAATTCTGATAATGCATCGTTCTTGCGTACAAGAAAATAAACCCATGTATATCTAGAAAAATTATCTATAATAACAAATGCATATAACTTACCACCTAGACTAGCAATTCTGTTGGGTCCAAATAAGTTTATACGCAATAATTGTAAAGGTCTAGTGGTACTTACAGCGTTCTTGGATTTGAATGCGGATTTGGTAGCTTTGTTCTTTTCACATTCACTATATACCGTATCCTTCTTGAAAGAAATATCCGGTAAGCCGCGTACCAACTTCTTCGTAGATAATCTTGAAATTGTATCCATGTTTGCATGACCGAGTCTCATATGCCATAGTTGACTCTCAATACTTTTGGCCATTAAACATCTACCTGTATTGTTAGCATCTTCTAACAAATAGAATACATATATATTGTCTTCCCTAATACCTTCAAATATAGTACTGCCAGTTGAACTATCAATAATAGTACATTTATCTTTTACGAAGTTAATGCCATAACTATGATCAGCTAAATGGCTTATGCTGAGCAGATTATGTTTTAACTCAGCAACAAGACAAACATCTTTAATCACTGGATAGGGAGCCTTACCAATGTTACCGATACCGATTATGTACCCTCTCAAAATATTACCGAAGGAGACGTATCCTTGTTTATTCCTCTTCGACGGTGTTACAAATAATGAAGCATCACCGGTCATGTGCCGTAAGCAACCGCTGTCAAGGATCCATTTGTTCTTAGCATGTGAAGGGTATCCCACCTACAAAATAATTTGTAGATGAAACTTTTGGTACCTATTTCTTGTAGGGTCCTGACTGGTTAGTTTTCGGTATCCATGCATAAACATTTAAGTCTACTAGCTTTCTGATTCTACATGCAGAAGATATATGACCAATGAGGCCACAATAATGACATTTAGCATGTTGAGTGTTGAAAGTAGTGTGAGGTGCATGATTGGTAGGTTTTGGTTTTCTAGTATAGAAGAATGCATGCCTATTAGTCTTCTTGGGTATAGTCTTGGTATTGTTTGGTCTGACAGTGTTGGGCATGTTCCGATGATTCGGTAATTGACACGTGTTAGAATAGGAAGCAGCAACTTCAGGCCGTTTTCCTAAACTAATTTCCAACTTTTTGGAAGTGTCATATAATCTAGTATAGTCAGATGTGAGTGATTCTAATCTGACCTGTGCACACTGGAGACTCTTTCTCTCCTTAGATAGGTCTTCCTTTAACTGGATAATAGTTTGGTCTTTTTTTCGGATAGCTTAACAGTCTCGTGTAACAATAATTTAATAGAAGAAAGCTCACCAGACTCATTTGAAGAGTCATTATCTCTAACCTGATCTAGTAGGTCGGTAAGTCTTTCTATTTCACCTTTGTACTCTTTGAGTACCTTCTTAGAGGTTTCATATTTGCTACGCAGTTTTCTGTAATCATCTAACAATTCACTGAAAGCCTCTCCTAATTGCTCAAAGGTGAAATCATCATAAGGGTCAAATAGAGGATTAGTGATTACCTGATCGCAAGCCATCAAGCACACATTTGTAGCGTCATCTGATTGTTCATCTTCTGAGTCGCTGGCTTCACTTTTATGCCATATGCTTGTGTTGGCGTACTTCCTTGATATAGATTTCTTCAGGTAGCCTTTGTCATATTTGTTATTTTTCTTTGATGATGATGCTGAGGGACAATCTTTCTTCATGTGTCCTTTCTTCTTGCATTCGTAACAAATAGGATCTTCCTTATTGTTGTTGTTGTTGTCTTTGCTGTCCTTTGTTCTCCTGTTAAATCTTATGAACTTCTTGAACTTTTTACCAGAAGAGCTTGATCTTCAGAGTCGGAGTCGATGTCGTCGGAATCATCTTCGATGGTTCTTCTATGTTGAGCCTTGAGAGCGATTGTCTTCTCTGACTTCTCCTTTGGTGTAGCATCTTCAAAGTCTTGAAGTTCTAACTCGTGAGTGAGTAGCTTACCCATGAGTGTTTCCAGAGACATTGTTGAGAGGTCGTTCCCTTCAATGATTGCTATAGCCTTTGGAATCCAGTCCTTTATAAGGGCTCGTAGAAGTTTGCAAATCTTCTCATGGTTACTGTAATCCTTGCCCAGTGAGGACAAAGGATTTACAATATCCAAGAATCTTGTAAACATCTGAGTGACTGATTCACTTGGCTTCATTTTGAACGCATCATACTCCTGAGTAAGTCTGCTGATCTTTGACTCCTTGACTTGTGTTGTTCCTTCGTGGGTTACTTCAAGAAGTTTCCACACTTCGTTTGATGTTGTGCAAGTAGACACCCTGTTGAATTCAGTTCTGTCTAAAGCACAAAATAAAGCGTTAATAGCACGTGCGTCAAGACTGGCCTTTTTCTTTTCTTCCTCTGTATATTTGTCATGGGGTTTTTCAACTAAAACACCATCAACATTAATACGAGGTGGCTTTTTATAGCCATCGATAACTACAGACCATAAGTCAAAATCAAGAGATTTTAGAAAGAAACTCATACGTGTTTTCCAATAAGTGTAGTTTGTGCCGTCAAACAGTGGAGGTCTGTTTGTGGCTTGGCCTTCACTTGTGAATTTTACAGTTGCTATGTGTAATGTTGTGATCTATATAAAAATTGAATATAACTGTAATTTTACCTTGCTTTACCTGTATAACCCGCTCTGATACCAATTGTAGGAACAATTGAGATCAGAATATAATACCTCTAGATGGAGAGCCTGCTCTGATACCAATTGTAGGAACGAAATCGTAAAGCAGAATACTCTAGAGGGGGGTGAATAGAGTAGGCAGCGGAATATTGCTAATTAAAAACTTGTTAGCAGTTAGATCACAGATATAATAATAATCACAAAAGTAAATGACAGAAATTAAAAGTGATCAGAAGGCAAACGAAAACACCGAGATTTATATTGGTTTTCCTCTTGTGAGGACTAGTCCAGTCGGAAGAACTCTAGCTTCCAGTTGAATCCACTATTGGAAAATCCCGCAAGTTTTCATACGAAGTACTTGCAACTTCTACAGACGCGAGCTTTGATACGAAGAACTCGACCAACTTCAATTGTGAAGAGTTGAATCTTCTATCAAGCCTCTGATTACAATCGCTCTGAAACTTCTAGACCGTAGCGCACTGGCAAAAAAACTAGAGGATTGTAACTGGCTTGGGATTTGAAAATGAAAGCTTTTAAGAACTCTTTGGAAGAATGTAAACTCAGGAAGAGAAAAGATTGAAAGTCAATTGATGATTTGAAATGATCGAAATCCTTCTCTATTTATAGTTTTTTCAAAGACAGAACTCTGACAGAATTCGGGCAGAATTCA